>JAGDYQ010000361.1:485000-496432 GCA_021962125.1 Bulinus truncatus
TTAGTTAAGTTTTTATACTGTTAACTTACTTTTCTTCTTTAATTTGCTTCTCTGGGGCCAATGGTGAGTTCTGTTGAAAAAAAGTAACATATTAAACAACAATAAATGTCTAAAACTTATTCAAAAAAAGAAACCTTAATAATAGACAGAGAGACAGGCAGACAGACAAACAGACTGACTGACAGATAGAAGTTATTTTAAAAGGTACAGACCTTTTCAATTTCCTCTTTCTTTTGTAGTTTCTCTTCCAGAGGTTTCATTAAATTTTCTTTCTCTGCCAAAGCCAAACTAAAAAAAAAATTTTAAAAAATTAAATAATTTAACTACACTGGTTAAACTTACAAGCTTATGTTTGGTTAGAAGAAAATCAAGTATAACACATTGTAGTTTAGACTGATTGTTGCTTTAAATCAAGTATAACACATTGTAGTTTAGACTGATTGTTGCTTTATTGGGTGGTTTTCTGAAAACCTTTTAGATTTTTTTATACAATTCTAATAATAGTATCTCTTATAAACTTACTTTTCTTCTTTAATTTGCTCATCTGGGGCCAACAGTGATTTCTGTTAAAGTAAAAAACAACATATTAAACGCAACAATAATAAAATTCAATTCAAATTCAATTCTTAAACTGATTAGCTAGAAGCTGTGTCACTTACTTGGTCAGACTTTTCAATGACATTGCAATCTGGTAAATTTTTGTTACATTCATCTGTAAAATAAACATATTTGGTTAATAACACACACAGATACACACACACAAGTATTTTATAAGTAAATCAAATGTAATACTTTATAATAAATGCTATTCATTACATTGTATTTGAGAACATTAACCTTTGTTTTCAGTTTGCTTGACCACTATGTTGTGAGACTTTCTCCTCTGGTAAGTCGGTGCCCAGTAGTATTCTTGCCAGTCCCACCTTGGGAACAACGGTTTGCGGCTAAAATTAGACAAGTCAAAACATGATCAGTTAATAGGTAAGAGGAAGCTTACAGTGTGGTAAACTAACATTTTTATTTGTCACTAGTCAGGTCTAGAGATGAAATTAGTAAATAGTAAAAATTACAGTGTGGTAAACTAACATTTTTATTTGTCACTAGTGAGGTCTAGAGATGAAATTAGTAAATAGTAAAATGTAATCTAAGTGAGGGCAATCCTAAAAGGTAAGCGGTGCTGATGAAGTGTAGAATTCATCTGTTTCGGAAACCACGACACATAAAGGGATTATGTGGTTAGCACAACGACCAGACGCCTTTATTCCCCTAACTTAAGTCAGGTGATCTCGTAAAGCTGGGTGGAGTTGTAGTACTTTAACCAGGACCTTGAAAAATGGCCTCACTTCTCAGGGAGGATCGAACATAGCAGACGACCCGCTCTGCACCATTAGGAGAGAGTTTAAGATTGTGATCATTGAGGCAGGATATAGGTCGTATAGTTTATAGATTACATAAGTAAATAGAGAAATAGTTCATCGATTAGGTAACACAAGTAAATAGAGAAATAGAACATCGATGTACAGCAGTGATGCTCACTATGGACGCTAGTGACCACTGGGATGCTGAAACTACAGTAAGGCTGAGGGAAGAGAGGGGAATCCTTATGAACAAATGTTTTGTAAATCAAATTACTTTTTGTATTTGTTTGGAATCGTGTGCTGAATGTAATACTTTATTAACTGTCATTTGACTTATAGGAATAGTCCTTCTTGAAAATAGACTTTGAATTGTGTAATACAATCACAGTTATAACTAAAGAGACTGAACGTTTCAAGTTAATTTGAAACATTGACACATTTTTTTTACAAGTTTATTCTGTAGACAATGAAAAATATAGTTGTTTCTTTATGGTTATTTTAAGAAGAGCCAGAGTGGATATGGAAACAATTCTTAAATTTTTTTAAATTTTTAGACAATGGGCATATTTCATTTCTTAAAAAAATATAAACAAATGGATGTGTAGCTTAAGCGTTAAACATGAATTTAATCAAAATAATTTTATTCATTTCAATTATTTCAGATAAAAGAGTGGTCTATGATAATGTGTCCTCACACTTAGGTTGTAGGAGTCAATGTATTAGTACAGAACCAGTAGACATGGCCTAACATGACCAATGGGCATAGACCCACTGCAACTGGGCTACCACTAACACCTCTGTTTGTGGCCCATATTTCTAGACATTCATTCTGCACATAAATAAGTGGACAATTGCCGCTTTTATTCACACACGGGATTGTCATCTTGCACAGATGAAGACTTTCAACTATTATGTCGTTAAACACAATGACCTCAAAAATTTCATTAATTGGGTAGAATAAAAACAATCCACTTAGGGTACTGCGAGGGTAGTTGGGTAGAGTTTTATTTAAAAAAAAAGGGGAAGGTCTGAGAACTAGGGAGCGACCGATATGCCTTTTTACCCATAGTCCGATACCGATATTTTCCCCCAGCATTTTTACAGAGACCGATGCCGATACCGATATTTTCTTTTTAGGGGCTGTCCATTATTTATGTCAACAATTTTTTGGCGATTTTTACCTCCCCCCTCCCCCTTGTCAACAACTTGTCAAACTTCCAGAGACCCACCTATAAAATTACGTCAACATTTGATTACCCCCCCCCCTAAAAAAAGGTGGCTTCCAAAATGTTTATGTGGCAAAATTAGTAGGAATATAGTTAGTTTAATATACTGAATGTTAAGCGAGTGAGTAACACAGAACTACAAACGCTGCTTAATTTTCCTATTTATTAAGTAATTATATTAAATTTAAAAAAGTAACATTGTTGACGTTAACTTTTCTTGACCTCCCCCCCCCCGTCAACAATTGTAAAAAAATTTCTGACCCCCCCCTCCCCCCTATTTTGTTGACGTAATTAATGGACAGCCCCTTAAGCAACAACAATGCAAACACGTGTTATTCTCATGGTGTATGACGTATTTCAACCCATGTTCACATATTTTGTAACACTTCGCCCACGCGTGTCTTCCCCCCCCCTTCAGATACCGATATTTTTTTTAATCAACAACAATGCCAAACACGTGCCTTTCTCGTGCTACAGCTATTGACGTATGTCAACCCATGCTTACCCCTTCCCTGTCATATTTCGTGACACTTCGCCACACGTAAGTCTTGTTCCTCCCCCCCCCCCCAACTTCCCATCCCAACAAAAAATGCACACAGATGTTCACTAATTGTATCATTCAAGGTCATACATTAGAATTAAGAAATGCCAATCCTATTGTTTCAAGGTCATATCTCTGATGTAGACGTGACAATTTCTGTGTACGGGTTTTTTTTTTTTCCTTTTTTTTAAATCTTGTCTGATCTGGTAATAGAATTGGGTTATTTACTGATTTTTTGTATGCAACTCTGTTGTGAAAAAAAAAAAATGTATCGGCAGCTAAAAAACGGCCTGTCCGACAGTTAACCCATAGTGCCAATATCGGTTCGACTATCGGTCGCTCCCTACAACAATCGGCCGGTCCGATATTAACCGATAGTGCCAATATCGGTCCGATACCGATATCGATCCGATTATCGGTCGCTCCCTACTGAGAACCCCTACTGCAGCCGTGGTCGAGCTATGGCCCGTGGGCCAAAACCGAATCCCGCCACTCGATAGAAGAAATCTAATTACGTTTATTTGTATTAGTTCATGTTAACAAGGTCTGTTGTTTGTTTGGCCAGTCGGTCAAATTTACGAGCCCTGTGTGTGGCTGTCGATTAACAATATATTCCCACCCCTGCTCTTGTGTTAAGTTTACAATCTACATGAGTAAATAGTCAGGTAGTAAGTAAGTATTTAGATAATTTCCATGAGGATTTATTGAGATTGCGTATAGTCAATATAAATACAATTCAAACAGCCAACCTGAAATGTTGACGTCTCCTTCTTGATGACTGGAAGTAGGGGAATGGTGGTGGTATCATGTACACGACCGTCTGTGGAACAAAGTCAGATGATGAAGGTGTACTAAGTATCCTGCTATATCTAGGGTCAGTGTATTAAAATTCAACTGACTTCTATAAAGTCCAGAGTTCAAGCCCAGGGGAAATCGTAGTCAATTCTCTGGTCCTTAACTTTAAGAAAATAAATTTGGGGGCATATAAAGAGGACATGACATTCTACCAGCCAAAAAATCCCATATAATAGATATACATATGAACACTTTATCTGACATCAATAGTTTGTACAGCTCTTATAACGGAAATTTTTCTTTTTTAACAGTGAAAAGATTAAAACTTAACACAGCATAATTTGCTTTATTGATTTACTCTTCATGAGTGGACTAAATCTAGACAAAATAAATGGTGCTTCTATATATATATATATATATATATACCGCTATATTAATACACGGTCACACCGATGGTACGTGATATATACCTCTAAAGTGACTTTATCAATGCACGCTTGGATGCATGTTAGACCGGAGGTTGTTGGGAAATAAAGAATAAAGAAGTTTTTTATTTGATACTTTGTTTTCCATCAGCTGCTTTAGACTAATGACCATTATTATCAAACAATTGTAGGTCAGTTTTAATTTTCAATGACAAATATGCGTGGGTGTTATAAAATGTCAAATATGCTTACATAAAATATATATGCATGCATACATACATATCAATATACATATAACTACAGTCATAAAAAATTATTTAAGCTTAGTGAAAAGTTATCTCAAAGAGATACAATATAGTCCTTCAACCACATCAGTGTAATGGTGCATGGTGTCACTACGAGAGACATGTATAGGTAGCTAGGCTACAAGAAAGAATACGGAATCTCTCAACGAGGAACAATTCCTGGAATTCAGGTTGACAGGATGTCATGGGTTGAAGAGTTTTTTCATTTTTCAAGGGACTAGATTTAGCATACTTATTAAGAGAGTGCATGGATATATCAACCTTATATTTTGTATAACTTTACCCTACTTATTTTAAAAAGTACTACACTATGTAAAACTTTTCTAATTACACACACAGTTAGTGTTGTTACACCACTAGAGCTGTATTAAACATATGGAGATCTGTGTAAGTAAAATTTAAATTAGCTCTAGAGCTTGAAGGACATAACTAATACCACAATATTGATGCTTTGGTTAAATATAAATAAACTTCGTTGACGAAAGTTCACACATTGTAAGGTTATAAGGTGCCTAAGCAAGCTAAATCGGTTTAATTCGGTTTGCTCATTTGAGTTTTAAGGTCTTCATTTGGGTTTTAAGGTGTTCATTTGGATTTTAAGGTCTTCATTTGGGTTTTAAGGTGTTCATTTGGGTTTTAAGGTGTTCATTTGGGTTTTAAGGTGTTCATTTGGGTTTTAAGGTGTTCATTTGGGTTTTAAGGTGTTCATTTGGGTTTTAAGGTGTTCATTTGGGTTTTAAGGTGTTCATTTGGGTTTTAAGGTGCTCATTTGGGTTTTAAGGTGCTCATTTGAGTTATAAGGTGTTCATTTGGGTTATAGGGTGTTCATTTGGGTTATAGGGTGTTCATTTGGGTTATAGGGTGTTCGTTTGGGTTATAGGGTGTTCATTTGGGTCATAGGGTGTTCATTTGGGTCATAGGGTGTTCATTTGGGTCATAGGGTGTTCATTTGGGTCATAGGGTGTTCATTTGGGTTATAGGGTGTTCATTTGGGTTATAGGTTGTTCATTTGGGTTATAGGTTGTTCATTTGGGTTATAGGTTGTTCATTTGGGTTATAGGGTGTTCATTTGGGTTATAAGGTTGTATGTTTATTTCCTAATTACGTATGGGGGATACAATTATATATGTTTAATGTAAACCGTATCAGTGATCAGGGATGCCACTGTTGTCAGGGGATGCCACTGTTGTCAGAAGTTAATTATCTTGAGAGTTGGGGGGGGGGGGGCTTAAAAATGTATGTTTATCATATTCTTTAGTTTTAATTAATAAGTCTTTTTATTAATGAAACAATTTAGCTAAAACAATACACAGTGAGATAAAAAATCTAAAAAAATGTTCCATTCATTCTAATTGTTTATTAGTCAGAAAAGTTATAATCTTCAACTGTACTCTGTAGATCTACTATTTCAATCTTTTATTAGCTAAATAGTATCTATATAAATAAAAGCGGCGTGGGTTCTGCTTTAAATTGAAAGTAAAGAATTAATACTACAGTATTCCAGTTTAAAATCATCAAACGTAAACAATAAAAAAAAAATCATTCGAAAATCGGATCTTTCCGAAACCAAAAATAACAGGCCTACTGATCCAACATATATAAGATAGCGTACAACACCCTGGTCTTAATATGAGATAGCGTCCAACACCCTGATCTTAATGAGTAGCGTCCAACATCCTGATCTTTGATAAAGAAAGTTACTTTATATAGGGTCACTGTCACTATGCTAATAACTTTACCGTAATAAATGGAGCTAAAACCATCCAATGTAAGGTGGGATACGTGTCATATATTAACCTGTAGTTTGCACAGATATTGTCCGATACATTGTATAAATACATCTTGGTGCCTTGTGTTAGGGGTTGACTGGGGTATAAAATACATCTTGGTGCCTTGTGTTAGGGGTTGACTGGGGTATAAAATACATCTTGGTCACTTGTGTTAGGGGTTGACTGGTGTATAAAATACATCTTGGTCACTTGTGTTAGGGATTGACTGGGGTATAAAATACATCTTGGTCACTTGTGTTAGGGATTGACTGGGGTATAAAATACATCTTGGTCACTAGTGTTAGGGGTTGACTGGGGTATAAAATACATCATGGTCACTTGTGTTACGGGATGACTGGGGTATAAAATACATCTTGGTCACTTGTGTTGACTGGGTTGTGGGAGACGATAGATAGGACCATAATGTACAAGTAGTTTCACTTATTCTAAAAAAAAAATAGAGCTTGTTGTCTTTATAAGCGACATTTTGTTTGATTGTTCTATATACTATGTATATTCTATCCAACATTCACTGATACCGTTTTAGAAAAAAATATATAGACAAATGTATAACCGTATCGCAGGTAAGGTTTCGGACAGAACTTCATTTCTTTGCTTTATTCTTAATAGAAAAATTTCAGTGGCGTAGCGAGTTTAAATCGCTCCCAGGGCACAATAAAGTTTTAGCGCCACCCCCATTCATAAACCATATATGTAAAATATACCATTTGGCGCCCCTTAGTGATTAGCGCCCGGGGCATGATGACCCCTGCTCTGCCCTCCCTCAATACGTCACTGGGTACTCTTAGTAATTTATTTTGGTTAACTTAAAAGCACTAACATTTCTTCATTAACTTGGCTAGGCTGAAAGTTTTGGCTCTTTTCTTTCTTACAGATAGAGTCTTAAATGATGAAATATTCCAATAGGCATACATGCATTTAAAAAAAATTAATTTGATATGGAAAAGTAAACATAGAAGAGCGTCAAAATAATATTACAATTTTGTTGCTGTGTTTGGAAGTTTTATGTCTAAATAAAAACGAAGAAATGGAGACAGGTTGGTTAAATATTTTGGTTATATTCAGTCAGTTTATTATTTACAAAATATTTTTTTTCAAACTCTTCAATCAACTTACTCAAGTTTGGTAATGACGTGTTTTGTTAGATTTTTGTCACAAAGTATTATGTATTGTGTCTAACTAGCTATACCCTGCAAAGCCTTTGCTTGTATATTGTTCAGCCAGTTTTGAACTTAGGGACTAAGAGGCCAGGGGTGGGGAGGCTTGGCCTCTTTTGGGGCCCCTGCATTTTGACATTGACACAATGAAATGAGATTATATACTTAATATTTAATTAATTTAAAAATTTGGGGGCCCCCTTTAAGGTGAGGCCCGGGTGGGACTTTCGATTTTGGACCCCACCCTAGATACGCCTCTGTGTTAAGCTTTGATAGATATTTTAAAAACAAAAAAATTGTAAGTTATGAACGAAGTTAAAAATCTAAATAGTTGTTTATCTTCCTTACAACATCCTAAAGAATAAATTATTTCAATAAGCAAAAACTTTGTCAGAGAGATTTAATTAGTTGTTACTTTTCATTAAAACAACCAAATGGATAAATTATAAAAAAATTAATAGCGATGTCAGCGAGAGGAATCGAATCCGGATAGCCAGCATGATAAAAACAAAAACTAGTAGCTTTAGCCATTCAACCGGACCGGCGAGTGACTCGTTATAATTGAGTTGTATCCCTTTGACCATCTTTACAACTTTACATAATTTGCGCACTACTTAGAATTCCCAAGACTATTTTTAGCAAGCAAGAGTACACTCCCCTTGAGTCAGTCTATTTTTGGTCGCGAAAGTTATACACACGTACGCCAGGCTAGCCGAATATGTATTAGATAGTAAACAGGCTCGGAACCCCGACCGGCTATTAGGCACGCAGTTGGAGTTGAAAATGGTGATGCGCTCACAATACCATATCATTGACTAATCTTAATTCATTCATAATATTTTAAAGGACTCTTTCTCAACTGTTCTTTTTTTATAATTTATCAATTCTCTTTCACTTAGCCCCACACCCATCCTTCCCTCCCTCCCCCGCCCGCCAACCCCCTTACACTCAAGACATGCTCGAATCGCAGTGGGTCTCAATGTACAAAATTACAAAAAGGGGCATTTAGTATAACTGCATGTTCTTAGAAAATGTATTATTTTAATTTTCTTCTATTTCATTTTTATTCCAACTTTACATAATTTGCGCACACTACTCCATATCATTTAAAAATCATAATTCATTAATAAAAAAAATTCCCCAACATTTCATTTTTATTCAAGAAAGAGTCATTTGATGAACAAAATGCGCACCAAACATACTCTCATTTAGTTAGTCGTCTCTTCTCAATTTCTATAATTTTGGAATTACCCAGACTATTTTTATACTGACGGTCGACGCGCGCTATTTTTTTACTCCGCGAACGTGTGACGTAGAACCTCTCTTCGTTTTTAGCGATTTCATCTCGTGCGGTGCCGTGTATTTGTAACGAGCAGACATGTGGCTTTTTATGCCATGATCATCAAATACACCGCACGGTATGAGGGTCGCTCAAACTGTCTACCGTCTATAGACCTTTCTCATAAAGTAGTCCCCTTACTGAATTGTTTGTTTAGAAGGGCTAGTTACACTTCCGGTACCAATTAATGTACTTGAATTTGCGAATAATAAATTTCTGTTGCCGCTATTCTTTTAATTTTAATCATGAAAATCAAATAATCAAAATATAATATATTTTTCAGTGTGATTATTTATTATTATCTTAAATGTTAAAACTATAACAATGTTTTTCTGATTTTTAATACTATACGATATAATTTTTATAATTAAAGACCGCTGCTAACACTAGTGTATGCTCTCGACATTTTAATCTTAATATTTTAATGGGCTGTCTGTAAACAGTTAAACATGTGTTTAATGCAAACAACTTCAACTCAGTAAAAAAGTACAATTGTATACCGATTTGTATAAAGTTGACATTTTGAATATGACTCATTGTAGTCCGACTTCCTTGACCAAAAGGCTATGTTTTTTGTTAATTTGTCATTTTTCAAACATTTGTATCTGGCTGTACATATATAAATTCCCTTCTCACCAAAAAATCACCAGATATTTCTCATTTGAAAAAATATTTAAATAAGTAACATATTTTATTATAATATCAGTATGTTTTTCCTTTTAACTGTAAATAATGAGGTTCGTGATTTTTTCTCTGGCTTCTATAGCATCTCGCTGATAGTTTGACTACATTTCCTAGTGTAGAGCTAAGGTCTGTAACTGTATATTGTTTATTTAAGAAAAATAACACATTGACCATCACCTCAGCATAATGAACAATGGCGCAACCGGGGGGGGGGCTTGAGGCCCCCCAGACTCAATCATCAATACATATTTTACTATAAGATGTTACTAAAAAAGACTGTTAAACTGTCTTTTTTTCAATATAGAGCCCCCCCCCCCCTGCACTTTTCGCTGGTTGCACCACTAAATATGAGGTAGTTTCAAACCTTTTACTACCGAGTTTTAATTACTATCTATCGCACAATATATGCTAACCAAAATATACTTCACTGTTTTAATAATCATGGTTAAATAATATAATGTACATTAGCATGGGCGTATCTATCCCTAAACAGGTAACCAGCCGTAGCGTGAAAATTCTACAGCAGAGGGCCAGACATATTCTACAGCAGGGGGCAAGGCAATAACAGGGGTAGGGGGGCAGGTAATACATTTTACTAAGTAGAGCAAATAAGCAGGGGCCCGGCCTCCCTGCCTCCCGCGCACTACGGGCCTGCTGGGTAACTCCTAATCAAGTCAATTATAAAAACTTTACATAACAATTTTAGTGTAAAATATAACTTTTCATGTCATGGACATAACTTCTCAGAGAAGTATTAGTAACCCTTCGTAACTCTCTCTCTGATATCGGGATATTTTGTGACTTTAAAAAACTTGTCAACATCACAAAAATTAAATTTTGGTATTAAATTTAAAGTAATTTTATCATATATTAATGACTAAAAAAAAGTAGGAAAATAATCTGAGCTATTGTTATTAATCAAGTATAAACAAAGCGACCGGAAACCCATTATAACCCTTTCACATAAGAATAATGACTTTTTGTAGAATACAAGTGAGAAAGGATTATATTTAACAGACGATTATATATATATATATATATATATATATATATATATATATATATATATATATATGTAGATAGATAGGTTGTTCAATTATTTTTCACTTCCACTTGACTTAGGCCTATCTAATATTATTTTGTAATTTAAAAATCAATCAAAGAACTATTTATTTAAAAATAATATAAAATATTATAGTAGCTGAGAACTTAATATAAATTGGCAATTTTTTTGTATTAGATCGACTTTTAAAAAGA
This sequence comes from Bulinus truncatus, assembly GCA_021962125.1. Lineage (NCBI taxonomy): Eukaryota > Metazoa > Mollusca > Gastropoda > Planorbidae > Bulinus > Bulinus truncatus. The sequence continues at coordinate 495,878 of JAGDYQ010000361.1, forward strand.
ACTTTATTTACGAAATTAGTTACGACGAACACGCTCGCTATTCTCAGTCATACTTGGAGAATTTTCGATTTTACTATTGTTTACGTTTGACGAATTTAAAAAGCTATCTGCTGTAATAAAAACAAAAGTAATTTGAATGATTTGTTACAGTTACTTTTGGATATTTGGGACTTTTACGTTTCATAATAAAAACCACAGAAACTATTTAAAATAGTAGGTTGTTTAATACGAAATATCGAATTTAGACCGGGTAAGAAGTGCCATGTTTATTATTTTAAACTAGTATACTGTTGCATTAATTCTTTACTTTCGATTTAACGCAGAACCCAAATCGCTATTATTTTATTAGATTATATGTCGCCTAGTCTAAATTCATGAAGTTTGATCTTGTCTGTGATGCTCATAATTTTGCCTTTATAAATTCCATTCATTATGTTACGGCCAATGTCATATAATAGCCAACGAAACTTGAATATCTTCACTTTGACAGGCCAATGTCATACAATAACCAACGAAACTTGAATATCTTCACTTTGACAGGTCATTGTCATACAA
>JAGDYQ010000364.1:0-17500 GCA_021962125.1 Bulinus truncatus
CACACACAAGTCCACCACACACAAGTCCACACACAAGTCCACCACACACAAGTCCACACACAAGTCCACCACACACGAGTCCACCACACACAAGTCCACCACACACAAGTTCACCACACACAAGTCCACCACACACAAGTCCACCACACACATTCACACACAAGTCCACACACAGGTCCACACACAAGTCCACCACACACAAGTCCACCACACACAAGTCCACACACAAGTCCACCACACACAAGTCCACCACACACAAGTCCACCACACACAATCCACCACACACAAGTCCACTAACTTGGGTGTCACAAACAAAATGATGGGAAAAATAATAAAAAACAATGGAACAATTTACAAATTTGTCCTTTAGATTTAAATACTGAATGAATAGGGCTGATGGTGATACATGGGGTAGCACGCGCAACACACACACACACATACACACATACACAATTAAGACAACACATACATCAATTACTAGTTAATTTCTTTTTAAAACCATTATGAAAACAATATGTTTGTGAATAGACCAGCAGGATGGTGGTTAATAGTCAGCAAACTTTGTTCCAAAAAAAAAATGTTTTCTTATCTCAGCTAGTTGATGTGTGAAGAATTATTCATCAAGTAAGTTTAACGGATATTTTAATGGAACGATTTAACATACAGGAAAATTTTTTTTACCTTTTTTTTTTGTTTCTGTAAAGATTGTTTCAATGTTATTATTGTGTTTATCGCTAAGATTATCACTCTTTCAGTAGCATGATTGTTCTCTCTGCAATGATTATATCTGTTTTCAGGATTGTTTCTGGAGATACATTTCTAGGATTTTATTTTGTTTAATGATTGATTAAAAATCATCGTCGCCTAATATACATATTTTTTTAAAAATAAAAATATTTGCCCCTGTGACTAGATCTACATGTATTTACATGATTAGCTTTTCTTGTTTCTTTTTGCCTAATTGTTTGCAATTGGTTTTTTTTATTTGTTTTAAAGACCTTTTTTCTTCTTCTTCTTGATTTTTTTCGTTAGCAAGGACTGCGTTATAATTCAACTAATATGTATTAGTTTATGCCGATATGCCTTTCACTTTTGTATATTTTCATATAAACACGGTGTCACCTATGTAGAAATAATTTCAACGACTGTCGGTTTCTGTAATTTAATATTTATGTTACCTTGTCTCGTGGTGTCACCAGGTGAAGGCAGCATGTCAGGCGACAGTCTGTATGACCCCACAGAGAAGGTACAGCACCTGATCAACCGCGTGAAGGACCCCAAGTACAAGACCAGACCATTGTTCGTTGAGATGGACGTACTCACCCAGAGAGGGGAAGAAATGGAATGGCGAGAGTTTGCCAGGTAGGTCAGGTCATAGGAGATTTCAGATATATCCATCCATCCCTCCATCCATCAGTTCATCCATCAATATATTCACTCTTTCATACATCCATTCATCCATCTATTCATCCACCCATTCATTCATCCATCTATTCATCCATCCATCCATTCATCTATCCATCCATCCATCCATTTATCATTCCATCCATTCATCCATCCATCTATTCATCCATACATCCATCCATTCATCGATCCATCCATCCATTCATTCATCCATCCATCCATTAATCTATCAATCCATTCATCCATCTATTCATCCATCCATCAATTCATCCATTCTTTCATTCATCCACCCATCCATTCATTCATCCATCCATCCATTCTTTCATCCATCCATTCATTCATTCATCCATCCATTCATCTATTCATCCATCCATCCATTCATCTATCCATCCATCCATCCATTCATCATTCCATCCATTCATCCATCCATTCATCCATCCATCTATTATCCATACATCCATCCATCCATCTATCCATCCATTCATTCATCCATCCATTCATCCATCCATCCATTAATCTATCCATCCATTCATCCATCTATTCATCCATCCATCAATTCATCCATTCTTTCATTCATCCACCCATCCATCCATTCATCCATCCATCCATTCTTTCATCCATCCATTCATTCATTCATCCATCCATTCATCTATTCATCCATCCATCCATCCATTCATCTATTCATCCATCCATCCATTCATTCATATTCATCCATCAATTCATCCATTCATTCATCCATCTATTCCTCCATCTATCCATCCATCTGTTTGTCTGTCTGTCTTTCCGTCTGTCTCTATCTTTCTATCATTCCGTCTGACGTGATATTAGTCAGCCCTTCTATCTATCTACCTGTATGTTTCACGTGAGTATTTGAACCAACTCCTTAATGTGTTCAGATAGGCTACTTTATTGACACGCCCACCTTTCATTCTTCCAGGTGGGTCAAGTACGAAGAGAAAGTGGAAGAGGGAGGTAAACGATGGTCCAAGCCTCACGTTGCGTCACTGAACATGCACTACCTGATGGAGCTCCGGAGCCAGATCTTGGACGGCGTGTTTCTCAAGGACATGGAATGTTACTCCATATCTCAGGTTGTAGGTAGGTCAACACCCACAACACTGTCATAATACCTGTACGTTGAACTACATCAAAGGGTTGACTCGGAGGTGCTTTGGTTGTGAGCCAAATCTGCATAACGTAGGTTCATGGTTCAAATCCCACCGAATGAATTCACCGACAATGGGTTGCATGGTGTTTCCATAGCCGTTACACACTCGACTATGCTGAGGATGAAAGAATGACCCTTCATCAACTGTCCCATTCATAGTTTACAGGATTAGCAGGGGAAATAACTCATCTTAACAGGGACTATAATAATAGAATCGCTTTGGTAAACAATGTGTTAGTTAGAAACGAAGTTTCATGTTTTAACTCCACCGAAATAAGGCCACAGTAAACATAAGGCCACACTAAATATAAGGCCACATTAAACATAAGGCCACAGTAAACATAAGGCCACAGTAAACTTAAGGCCACAGTAAACATAAGGCCACAGTAAACATAAGGCGACAGTAAACATAAGGCCACAGTAAACATAAGGCCACAGTAAACATAAGGCCACAGTAAATATAAGGCCACAGTAAACATAAGGGCACAGTAAACATAAGGCGACAGTAAACATAAGGCTACAGTAAACATAAGGCCACAGTAAATATAAGGCCACAGTAAAGCCACAGTAAACATAAGGCCACAGTAAATATAAGGCCACAGTAAACATAAGGCCACAGTAAACATAAGGCCGCAGTAAACATAAGGCCACAGGAAACATAAGGCCGCAGTAAACATAAGGCCGCAGTAAACATAAGGCCACAGTAAACATAAGGCCCGTAAGGCCACAGTAAACTGCTTGCCAGGACTTTAGACCGTATTTCACAGATACTTTAATCCACCGTAAAGTCAGCAAATCTTTTAGCTGCTGTACCTGAGACGTTAATTCGTCTCTATTCAAGTCAATATGTTTTAGAAAGAGTGCTACAGTTGTTACAGATTTAACGCCAGCAATTTACACGGTTATTGTGAGTTGACGTCAAATGTAATTAGCACATGTTTTGTGGACGATCACATGACTAATGCTAATGAACAATCAACTCTGACATTTTACTGAGATTGATTGGGTGGTGGTGGTGGTGGTGGGGGGGGGGGGTGCAGGGACGGACCGGCTGGCAAATCGGTTTAATAGCCGGCAATAAAACTAACCGCTGGAATGTAATTGTAAACACGGGTGTTGAACGATGAAGGTAAGGTTCAATGTTATATACTGGACATCGTAATTTGGCTGCACGCTGTGCAGTGAATGAGTAAAAAGGTCGGAGCTGCAGATTGTTATTTTTTTTTTCATCATTGAGTTAACTTGAACTTTAATCACCGTACATGTTGTCAGCATCTTTAGTTTAACTAATATTACGTACAAATATACTGTTGTTGAGATCTGTTGTTTTTATTAAAGGAAAAAAAAAGAAAACATAAACACACATTTTAAATACATGGGTGTGTGTGTGTGTGTGGGGGGGGGTTAACACTTTTAAAAAGAGAATAACTCAATTAGTTATCATTTTTATTATTTATTTATTGCATTAATGAAACACAAGTGGAAAAAAAAATTATGAGAGCGAGTTCATTATAATGAAAAGAAAATGGATTTTTTACTGGACATCGTAATTTGGCTGCACACTGTGCAGTGAATGAGTAAAAAGGTCGGAGCTGAGGATTGTTATTTTTTTTTAATCATTGAGTTAACTTGAACTTTAATCACCGTACATGTTGTCAGCATCTTTAATTTAACTAATATTACGTAAAAATATACTGTTGTTGAGATCTGTTGTTTTTATTGAAGGAAAAAAAAAAGAAAACATTAACACACATTTTAAATACATGGGTGTGTGTGTGTGTGGGGGGGGGGTAACACTTTTAAAAAGAGAAAAACTCAATTAGTTATCATTTTTTATTATTCATTTATTGCATTAATGAAACACAAGTGGAAAAAACAAATTATGAGAACGAGTTTATTATAATGAAAAGAAAATGGATTTTTCGTCTTTGGTAATAAGTCAATGAAAACTATTTTTAATGGCGGGCCGCGAAATTGGGCCGGAAATCCAATCAGCGTACTATGGGTTAGAATTTCTGAGACGCCCCAATTTCTGAGACGCCCTAATTTCTGAGTGCCCCCCCCCCCCCAATTTCTGAGACGCCATTGAATTTTGTCACTTTGCAGGTGTTTCTTAGGCGACGTCGCACGTGAAACCCGAGTTGCCTCCATGGTCATTGCACCTTGTTCAATTCTGCATTACGAGGATTTTTAAATGAAAGTGTTTTGATGTCAGGCTATAAATAGCACCCGTTACATTATAAAACGTGGATAACATTTGAAACAAAACAAAAAAATTCTTACCACTCGATCTAACGTGATCGATGGCTGTATTAAGCATTCGATTTATCTGTTTACTGTTTCTCATCACCCTTCCTGCCCCCCCCGCCCCGTTTATATTTTTACAGACCACATGGTGGACGCCTGGATCGCCAACAACTCACTGGACCCAATGCTCAGGAGACACATCCGGGCACTGTGTCTGAAGAGTCACCGTCACCGACACGAGAGGGGTCGACCCGAGGACAAGAAGAAAAATTTGAAGCGCAACAACACCACCGGTGACCTGGTCAAAGGTCAACCAGACTGTGAGTAGGCCTTTTTGATTACAGTTCTCACCACCATCCCACCGTTTTAAATCCCCCCCTCCCCCCCAATGAGAAATCTAAGTTGAAAAAAAAAAAAACAACAAAACAAACTCATGCACACAGTTATTTGCTGCTTTATACAAACCGTCACGTGATGTGCTATACACAAACAATTTGTTGCAAAGACATCATGTATTGCCACCTTCAGTTGGTCTAGACCAGTTCCAGTGATTCCCCACATTTTTATCACTCACCCCCCCACCCCTAAACATTTCTAAAAGTCAGTATTCACCGTATGTAGCAGCATTTAGCCTACACATTTCATCATAATAGACAGTTATCCAAATCCCAATACAGATAATTTGTGAGTAGCAACCTCGAACCCTCCCCGCCCACCCTTCCCGGGCCATTAACAATTATAAAACAAATTCCTGTGGGACAATAACCCACACGTTGAGATACACTGACCTACACAAATATGTTCGTCCATTAGTCATTCCAAACAATCTATGGCGCCAGAACAAACGTGACATTTGGTTGGTGCTACTGGTAAATGATCAGGGGGGAGACCGTTTATGAATGTGTTCCGTTCGCTCAACCATTTCATCAAGTTCAAAATCTAACGTTTTCAAAGTTGGCATTAAATATAAACTACCTTAGTTCATTGTAATTCTATGTACACAATACATTAACAAATCAATACACATTTCAATGTACAACTGCACATAAATGTAAGTAGGAATACATATGGGTATGCTAATGTTGGAAATATTGGAATCCCGATTGTGGCATAAATTAATGTCCATAGATGCTGCACCGAGATATTTTGAAAACGATGGACTAGCCAACATGGAGGCTTGACACTTCTTTACCCACGGCACCAGTAATTTATATCCACCCGTCCATCTCTATATTCAAGAGAAATTTAAAAAAAAAAGGAATTATTATTGTCGTTTTTTTTTGATTAAAAAATGTCTTTCATGCAGGTCACAAAGCCAAAGTTTGTGCTTCATAGTTATTAAGCAGTGAATTTGTTTCACACAATTATTTCAAACATTCGGATAAACAGCTATTAGTACGAATCGTACACTATGAGTGGCTGAAAGGCTATTTGTACGGGTCATGCATAATTATCGTTTCGTAAACTTTAGGCTGCGATTCCACGCGATTTATTGGCGCTGCGTAAGAGTAGTCTCCGCTCAGGTTATCTAAAGAATTCGTTTTCACTTCCGGTTGGTTGCTAGGGACTCGAGACACCCTAGCACCATCAGAGCGTCTTCTTTTCTCTGCCGAGAAAAATGAATAATGTCTGGAATCGTCTTTCAGGGAATTGCTTGCACCGATTTTTAAGTGAACGCATGGCAGAATAGAGATGATCTGAAGGTCTAAGAAGCACATGAAGAGGCAGAACACAATGCCCTGGGCAGCGTTGACGATTGAGAATATTTGCACGTAAATGTGCACGGGGGAGTCGAAGTAGCTCATGTAGGCGACGCCGTACACCAGTGCGAGGAGAATCTCCCTGATCATGTTGAACATAGTCACCACCAGGGCGCTGATGCTATGCTGGCGCACCACGTTCAGCGTCCCGTTCTTCTGCAGGTGGCGCTGCTCGAGATAGAAGGATCCGAATATGGCGACTATGTCCAGCGTGATGATGCTGACCACCAGGACGATCTTGGGTCCAGTGGTGATCCAGTGGTACGAGGCCGGTGAGCTGCCAAAGCCGCAGAACTGGACGGTGTAGAACTGGATCTCGACGGTGACCTCCGTGGCCACCAGGCTGACCGCGATGACCAGGGCCGTCAGCATGATGACCTTGACCCGCGACGGCTTGATGACGAACTTCAGGACGGCGGCGATGCAGAGGAAGACGTAGAAGAAGAGACACATGTAGAGAACGAGGCTGCTAAGGATGACCAGGTATTTGGCCGTGCGGCACTTCGAGCTCTGCCAGACGTCCTCCACCGTGCTGCTTGACAGCGTGATGCCGTTGTTCAGGAGCAGCGCCAGGGAGCCAATGATCAACACGAAGTACTTGTAGGGATCTTTCCTTTGCCCGTGCAGCCTCAGGACCATGAGCCCGCAGGTCACCATGGTGAAGATGAGCAGCACTATGGAGATCACGTGCAGCGTCAGGTGGAGTCTCTCGGAGCTGTCCAGCCCTTTCAGGACCAGCAGAATCTTCTCCCCGACTCGTTTCCTGACTTCCTCCTCCGCCGTGGACACGACCGGAATCAAGCACTCGGTGTAGTCCGTGTAGGGCTTGCTCTCGTCAAACGTGTAGTTGACGTACCAGGTGGCGTTGGGCAGGCACGTGCGGTAGGCGAACTGCTTCGGGTTGAGGAAGCCGTCGTCCGGACAGGGCACTTTGGTCTTGTGCCCGGCGGGCGTGGGGCCCCAGCAGATTTTGGTGTATCTTTCCCACTGGGGCTCGCAGTGGGGCATGGTCAAGTTGTCGGAGTAAGGGCCCATTTCTCCCAGACATGTGTCCATAGACGTGTAGCCATTGTCCCACAGGACCACGCCTTCAATCGGTAGTGACATGAGGTATTCAGATCTGTGAATTCAAAACAAATTGCACTGATTGATAATTAGAATGCTAATATTTAATGCCTTTTCACGTGAATTAGAAGCAATGAAAATATCTTTTATACATATTTCTCCTTCTCAAGTCGGTCCACTGTAGATAACAAGTAAGAATACTGTTTAAATAGTAATGACTTCTAGCCTGGCGTCTTAATTCAATAATTTTTTTTTGAAAAATAAATAGACACATTTAATTACATTGACCTATATAAGATAACCCCAAAGCTGTACAATGGTATATACATCTATGTTAAGGTTTTCGCAGGGTTCATCCTGCATTAAAATAATATACTTTATACAGTATCGTATTCATATGGCTAGGACTTTGACCCAGTTTAACAGTTTTGTATTTCTAATACATAAAAACGGTATGTGGTCGACATGTCCTGATATATATGTTAGCATGATGTGTGTGTGTGTGAGTGCGTGGTTGGGTGGGAGTGAATAGCTGAGCTTACATGTCATATATTAAATTAATAAGTGCAATACAGAAAAGAAGTTTCACAATTTTCAAATTTGATTTTTTAAAGCCTGAACGTCTCACCTTGTATGTACACAAACAAACTCATGTAAATAGTAAATTTAATAAATACATCACTTTAAATAGACTAAGCAATATTATAACTTATTGACTGAAGGAATAAATTATAAATTTTTCTTTACTAAAAATGTCACCCCCGTTAATACACCATGGAGTTGTCAATATGTTAAATTTGTTTGTTTATTATTTTATACCCTCCATTCCGCCCTGTCCACTTTGGTAAAGCAAAAAAAAAAAAGAGTACAGCAAATCTGGTCTGTGCATAAACAAAAATCCGTAAACCTGTATCGACCCATGAAGACACAACAACACCCAGGTACGCAACTAACCTGTGCGGTCTGATTGAATCTACACTGACCTAAACAGCGCAGACCCAGACTCGGTGTATTTTACACTGACCTAAACAGCACAGACCCAGACTCGGTGTATTTTACACTGACCTAAACAGTACAGACCCAGACTCGGTGTATTTTACTCTGACCTAAACAGTACAGACCCAGACTCGGTGTATTTTACTCTGACCTAAACAGTACAGACCCAGACTCGGTGTATTTTACACTGACCTAAACAGCACAGACCCAGACTCGGTGTATTTTACACTGACCTAAACAGTACAGACTCAGACACAACGTATTTTACACTGACCTAAACAGCATAGACCTATTACAATGGAAGCTTAGTACGACTCATTATGGCTCTTGTCGAATTTAATTGTGGCTCACATTGAGTCATTTACTTTCCCTCATTTTTTTAGATTAATAAATCTAGTTCAATTGTGAGACTCTTTTCTTAATACATACAACAACAACAATAACAACAACAACAACAACAACAACAATAACAGACGTAACGCGGTTCTCATTGAGCCGCATGCCGTGTATTTGATTTACAATGGTTGTTTTCTTTACACCCCCCTACCCTACCACCACAGCCGACAACCTGGTAGGTGCGATGGAGTGCACAGTTGGACGGAGTTGAACCCAAGCCCTCCACCTCGTCTGTTCGTTTCAACCTTCCCCCCCCATCCCCCACCATCGCCTCCGTGTTGGAGTAGTACCGGCCGACTGTTAGTAAACATATACCACGACATCTTCATTTCATGACTACATTTTACATTACAGCGCTAATCTACAATTATAACAGTATCATAACACTGAAGGCGTTATTATTAAACATTACAGCACGCATCCACTATTATAACAGTATCGAAACACTGAAGGCGTTATCATTAAACATTACAGCACGCATCCACTATTATAACAGTATCGAAACACTGAAGGCGTTATCGATAAACATTACAGCACGCATCCACTATTATAACAGTATCAAAACACTGAAGGCGTGTACATTACATTCGAGTGGAATAGCACATCAGAATATAACAAAGAGCATCCATTGCGGCCTGAGTCAAGGCACAGCGGGAGAAACAGACAGGAAATGAGTAAATGATTTGAAAATAAAATGAAAAAAAAAAAAATTAAAATGGAGCGCGGGGGTCGAGTGGACCATGGAGGGGGTTTCACCCCCAACCTGACCACCACTGCCTCCTCCTCCTCTTCCTCCTCTCTTTGTCCGCTTTACATCCATCGTAATATTTATTCTCCCCCTTGGGGGAAACTGAGGGGGGGGGGATATCCAACATACCGGAGTCGATAGGCACACAGCTGTTGTTACCGGCAACAGAAGGTTAATTTCTAGATTACAGAAGAACAGAAAATAAAAACACTTTCCCACATTCACACACGGCGGGTTGAGCTTATATCAAGAAATACACTGATTCCTATAAAAATGAAATAAAAAAAAATTTTCATTGCACAAACCTGTTAGCCTATATAGCTGCAAGCTAACTACTGGAGAGATAACATGAATAAAGCCCCTCCCCCCACCCCACCACACCCACACACACACACACACACACAATATTGACCTAAGTAGCAAGTTAACCAGGCTAATATCGCCCCCCCCCCATCATAAATAGTCCATTTACCTTATCGGCTGATGTTGAACCAAACAGAACACTAGACTGGTCCAGTTTCAATTCTGTGGTTGGGAATCGCAGTTGGGTGGGTGGGTGGGGGCGAGATGGGGGGTATTTTTTATGTTTTATATTTAATATTCTATTCCCTGCTCACTGTTGCATGGTGTAATTTGGAGCAGCTGGGTTACTATGGTGAGTACAATGTGACGCGGCGGGCGAGGCAAGCAATTAAAGGTCTGGCATTAAATACGTCACGTCAGGCCAGTATTGAAAGGTCGCACCCGTTGGAAAACGGATATCGGGGTCACGGTCTGGGTTATGATGATGTTGTGAGGAAGGGAGAGAATGTTGTTTTTACGTTACAGTCTATCTATCTATCTATCTATCTATCTATCTATCTATCTATCTATCTATCTATCTATCTATCTATCTATCTATCTATCTATCTATCTATCTATCTATCTATCTATCTATCTATCTATCTATCTATCTATCTATCTATCTATCTATCTACCCGTCACCCATTCATGAATTCAGGTATCCATCCAACAATATATCCACATAAATACCCATCCATTCACCCACTATGTATCTGCCAGCGTGTATATCTGTCTTCTTTTAAAATACCCCCAAATACATAATAAAGCCTCATCAAATAGAACGTTACTCGGTGTAAAACAAACAAGTTACCCTAACCTTCCCAGGTATGAGATGCTGATATATGTATCGCACTCAGTGCATCTATTCTCTGTGCACACACGAACATACATCAATGCCTAGCAGACATCGATTGGAAGGCGGGGATGGTGGGTGGGTGGGTGGGGGAGAGAACAACCCACGCCAGACACTCTCTGCATGATGCATATAGTTTTAAATCAAGCAAACCACTACATCGGAATATCTGTAATTAAAGGATAGATACAAACATTGAACCGACACAAGCAGACACACACACACACACACACACACATAAACACGGAGATACACATCCACACTTAGAAACAAAAAATACAACAACGTACTTATCTATTGAGTGATTACGATATCGCACTGAAGGAATTCAGAGGAATGTTCAAAAGCACCCACTGTTCAGATCTTGTTGTATAATCTGGCAGTACATTAAAGGTTGTTGTTGCCTAGGGCAGGGTTGGCCAAACTTTTTCTACGGAGGGCCACATTAAATACTTGATCGTTATCGGCGGGCCGCATATATTTTTAGTCTACTTAAATTACAATTTACAACGTATGAAACTATTAATTAAAGATAACAATCAAGTATCTGTCATATATTTAACATTCAAACTCTAAACAAAGAACATTAACATCGATATAGGATCGCAATATGTGCATGCATACGGGCCGCATTATATACTCTGAAGGGCCGCATGCGGCCCGCGGGCCGTAGTTTGCCCACCCCTGACCTAGGGCAATCCTTAACCATTCCACTCACCTTAATCACACTAGTTTTTTTTATTATAATTGTACTTCAGTAGTTTTTAAAGAGTTGCGCGACCAACATTTTGAGAACCACTACCCTACCACTACCCTACCACTACCCTATCACTACCCCCTACCACTACCCCCTACCACTACCCTACCACTACCCCCTATCACTACCCTACCACTACCCTACCACTACCCCCTACCACTAAACTACCACTACCCTACCACTACCCTACCACTACCCCTACCCTACCACTACCCTACCACTACCCAACCACTACCCTACCACTACCCATAACTACCCCCTACCACTACCCCCTACCACTACCCTACCACTACCCCCTATCACTACCCTACCACTACCCTACCACTACCCCCTACCACTAAACTACCACTACCCTACCACTACCCCTACCCTACCACTACCCTACCACTACCCAACCACTACCCTACCACTACCCATAACTACCCCCTACCACTACCACTTCTGGCTCCTTCGGGCTACTTCTGGCTACTTCTGGCTACATTCAGTTATCACTATATTAAATATATCGTCATTTTTTTTTCTACCTGTGTTAGCACCTCCCCGTCTCATTGTTTTACCAGATACCTGAAACTGAATCTCTCCTGGCTTATTTCTTTTTTTTTTGTCATAGAACTTGCTCCATTCTGGGTGGAGAAAGTAATAAATAACAATGGCTGAAATTATTTATTTTGTGGGGAGTGGGCTAGTTGGTGTAGAGGTTGTGAGTCACGCCGGTCAACGGTGAAGACCACAGATTCAAATCTCACGTTCCATCAACAGACCAGCTTTCTAGACCAGGGGTGGGCCGACTTTTGTGAATCGAGGGCCAACATCGGGCAATTAAATATGACAAAAGGGTGGATTGTCAATACACTATATGGTGTGATCTACATTCAAAGAATACGTCATCAATGCTAAGGAGCGTAGAGGAGCAGATAGCAGGTCGTAGTTTTGCCCTTGGGGTCATGTCCGCTCTAAGCAGTCGTCTGTCAACTTTGAAACACCACTTGTTCTTTTTTTTTTTAATCTTATTTTGATGAGAAATCAATTTACCGCTACTTAAATTTATTTAACATTTTTCTTTAACAATCTCCTGTCAAATGTTAATTATCATCTACAATCTCCTGTCAAATGTTAATTACCATCTACAATCTCCTGTCAAATGTTAATTACCATCTACAATCTCCTGTAAAATGTTAATTACCTTCTACAATCTCCTGTAAAATGTTGATTACCATCTACAATCTCCTGTAAAATGTTAATTATCATCTACAATCTCCTGTCAAATGTTAATTACCATCTACAATCTCCTGTCAAATGTTAATTACCATCTACAATCTCCTGTAAAATGTTAATTACCATCTACAATCTCCTGTCAAATGTTAATTACCATCTACAATCTCCTGTCAAATGTTAATTACCATCTACAATCTCCTGTCAAATGTTAATTACCATCTACAATCTCCTGTCAAATGTTCCATGCCCACCTACCACCCCATTTCCATCTAATTCTCATTTTATCCCCTATTATTTCATATATTCATAATATTGTATACTATGTCTGTATATTTTTATCTAATTCTCATTTTATCCCCTATTATTTCATATATTCATAATATTGTATACTATGTCTGTATATTTTTATCACAATCTGACATCCAGCGAGTTATATTTTTTTTATTTATAACTAAAACGAAATGATAACCTCCCTTGAAGTTTTTTCAATATGTCCTAATAAAGATATCTGCGTCAATCTATATGGTATGACTCACACTAATGATCTTCTTCTGAACACAACTTCAGAAACTATTTTTTTTAAATTTACATTGACAGAATTATGGGAAACAATAAACAACAACAACAACACAATTTACAAACTAAAATTGATCTTCTATCTTTGAACTCATTTTTTTTATATGAATTACACTTTGAGTGCTTTGGAAGGAGATAAAATCAACACGAGATTTGTAGTTTTTTTTAAATACGTACACACAGCTGAGTACACATATTGAAATACCTAATCATTGAAACTTTATATTGAGGAAGAAGCTAATTATATTTTTGTAGACAATTAAAAAGAAAAAAAAACAACAACAAATCTGGCACAAATTTTTCAGTCTCTGGTGTAGTTCAATACAAACAAAACAGATAGGCAGATGTATTTCAACAGATAGCGTGCACAAATAACGTATCAATTAAAAAAAAAAGTAAATAAATAATGTAATGTCTGGCTTTGTATTCACACATTTCTGTTTCTATCTTTTTTCTTTAATTTAAAATAAAATAAAATTAAAAAAAAAACAAACAAAAAAAACAAACAAACAAAACGTAAAAAAATATAATTAAACCCCCCTCAACCCCTTCTTGAAATAAAAATAAAATCGGGTCTGTGTGCGTGTGTGTCTGTGTGCGTGTGTGTCTGTGTGCGTGTGTGTCTGTGTGCGTGTGTGTCTGTGTGCGTGTGTGTCTGTGTGCGTGTGTGTCTGTGTGCGTGTGTGTCTGTGTGCGTGTGTGTTTGTGTGCGTGTGTGTCTGTGTGCGTGTGTGTCTCTGTGTGTGTGTGTGTGTCTGTGTGTGTGTGTGTCTGTATGTCTGAAAACAAAACATCATGGGGAGATTCTAGTAACAGAGTTCTTTGTAGTTGCAATCAGAGTAGCAAGACGTGCAGCTGGCCGAGGGAGCAAGCCGTGCAGCTGGCTAAACAATCATAGGTCTCAAATTAATTCAGCTTTAAAAAAAAATCCAAACCAAGGTTGTTAAACCAAGGTTGTTTTTTGTATATATATATATATATATATATATATATATAATATATATGTGTGTGTGTGTGTGTGTGTGTGTGTGTGTGTGCTGAGTGAGTAATTGTCTAACTTCCCTCTAACAGTCCAAAGTGATGTCCAACAAAATACATTTCGGCTGTGCAACTTTAGAACCAAATTTAAACATTAGTGCGTAACATACTGACCCAGTAACTATACTTTATATCAAATGTATACTCTGTATATAGACCCAGTTAATATACTTTATATCAAATGTATACTCTGTATATAGACCCACTAAACGAAACAAAATTATGTGCTCTGTTGTAAACGTTCTGCTTGCGCTCTGCGATTTTCGTGCGATTTCGCACAGCTTAGAATGAACACTGGTTGTTGTTTTTTTTTTTTAAAAAAAAGGGAATGTGCAAACTGTGTGCAAGAAATAATTTCAAATTGCTGGAGGAAAGTGTTACCAGCGGGTGCAGAGATCAATTGTTAAAATTACGATACACGATCAAACAAAAGGTGTCTCTCTTTTGAAGGGCTCTGTCAGTAAGCTTGCGTGAAATATATTACCTGTCGGATTTCTTTACATTGTATATTAGATTTACAAACGCAAGTTTCGAGTCACTGATTTTTGTTTTCTTAATATTTGACCACCTACCCATGAAATGTCATTTTCAATTTTAGGTTTAACAAGTATCACAATATAAATATAAAATAACACCAACAATAATAATAACAAACAATATCTTCCTTTTTCTAATCGACCGTCCGTGCGTCACAAGTTTACTAACTTCCGTTCAATATCCAATCCATGTGAATTCCAGGGAATTCCCTGTGGCAACAAGGTTTGCCTTAGAAGTATGGATGCTGCACATATTTAAATGTGTCGAAATTTTCTTAATAAATATTTCGCTGTATCATTTTACGCCGTAAAATAACCTACTGTATTTGTTTATCTGACAGACACAGTTTTAAAGCAACATTGCAATCTGTAAAATAAGCTGTATCTGCTTATCTGACAGACACAGTTTTAAAACAACATTACAATCTGTAAAATAAGCTGTATCTGCTTATCTGACAGACACAGTTTTAAAGCAACATTGCAATCTGTAAAGTAAACTGTATCTGCTTATCTGACAGACACAGTTTTAAAACAACATTACAATCTGTAAAATAAGCTGTATCTGCTTATCTGACAGACACAGTTTTAAAGCAACATTGCAATCTGTAAAGTAAACTGTATCTGCTTATCTGACAGACACAGTTTAAAAGCAACAGTACAATCTGTAAAATAAACTGTATCTGCTTATCTGACAGACACAGTTTAAAAGCAACAGCACAATCTGTAAAATAAACTGTATCTACTTATCTGACAGACACAGTTTTAAAGCAACAGTTCAAATGACTATTATGTATAACTTAAGAAAAAGAATTGCTGTTTTAATAATTTTTTTATTATGTTAAATGAGCGATTCTTTACGGAGATCATATAATGGCCCTGACCTTCATCTCTGACAAATGACTCACCTTTAGCTAGACGGCTCTTCCTCAGCGTGAGGTAATATATTATCTGAGATAGTGAGTTAGCCTCTTTCTCAACTACCTGCGCCTACCCCTGTCCCATGTGTGTGTGTGTGTGTGTGTGCGTATGTGTGTGCGCGCGTGTTTGTTTGTTTGTCTTCGTGCGAGCGGAGCAAATGTTAGATGTAAAGATGGAGTGAATGGCAGAGCCAAAGACGGGTTGTAAAAAAGAAAACAGTGGTACGACATAAGTAAATATAAGATGACGCGATTGAACTAAACAAACGATAAGACTGTGAGTGTCTTGGATGAAAATAGAACCAAATCTTCTAACATCGCTTCATGGTAACAACATTTTAACTCTTACATACAGTTCACCGTGTGTACGCTTTTTCTAATCATTAATTTTCATCGGCCTTTATAAAAAGGTGTTTATCTTTTGTATCTACTGATTCTGTAGAATATTGTTAAATGAAATGTAATATAGGATTCTGTAACACCATCTCAGTAAACCGCATTGTACGCTTTTGGGAACAATTTATGTATTATTTCATTTTTTTATTCTACTTTCTTCACGAATTTCGTTCAACCTTTATGTCATTTTAAGTAGGAGCATGTAACCTAATTAATCGTATGTAAACAAACGGTTAAAATGAACAGAAGGGATGACACGTGGCACTTAAGATTTCCCGAGCTAGTAAACGATAAAGATTATTTGTGGAAAAAAACATCTCGACGTATCAGACCTTAAATCGTATTGACATGTATTAGATTAAATTTATTTTCACTTACGTCTTACATCACATAAGGTACGTCTTAGACGAGTCCCTTGGCTAGGGTTCGAAAATTACGCGTAAGATTGGCGCGCGTAATTTACGCGTAAATTACGCGTAAGTTACGCGTAAATTACGCGTAAGTTACGTCAAAATTACGCGTGCCATTCATGCCCAATTACTTGAAAATGTATGTTCCTTTTGTTGCTCATGCTCACTGATTGCTAGTAGGTGTATTTTTTAATAATGTTTTCAAAGTTTTGTACTTGTAATTTACCGGTCATACTAATTTGCCCGTCGTCCGCATCGGCCACGTATTTCGTCGTGTACTGACTGCACCAGCGGCGGCCATCTTTGGCTGAGTAATACCGTCTAATACGGTCGACGCGGGACGGGTGCAATGCGCCGCGAAAAACGGCCACCGCAGGTGCCGAACTCAGCAAAAGACGGCACACGCGATCGACGCTGGTGCAATACGCAGCGTAATACGGCCGACGCGATCGACGGAAGCACTATACACAGTGAAATGTTTTCTATACGTTTCATGACATTTGGAACATATATAGATAATGTTTAAAAATTATTATTATTTTTTTTTGGATTTTTGGGTTTTATAACCTTTCCGTTTGGCTTGCGGCCGCTTGCCATACAGCTCATAGCGACATTGTGTACTTTATCGAAAATTGTTATGATTTTGTCTTATTTTTAACCAGACTTTGGCTTCCTT
>JAGDYQ010000364.1:22500-97500 GCA_021962125.1 Bulinus truncatus
GTATCGTTATCATTATAAGCGTAAAATCAGCGTAATATATAAGAATTGTTATTTTTAAATACGTACTGTTATCGTTATAACAGACAGTGACGTATAGTTATATTTATCTCCAGAATCAACTTCTAAATTTTTGTTCTTCTCTCTCTCTCCCCCCCCTCCCCCCCACACACACAGCCTAATGAACGATTCCTCCGCAAGATACCTAAAGGTAGTGAGGTGGCCAACATCATGGTGGGCGAGGTGGAAGATCTCAAGACCACACTGTGCGGACTTCTGCGTCTGAATGATGGCAGGATTATTGGGGACATCTCCGAGGTCAACCTGCCGACAAGGTCAGATAGAGAATTCATGACACTGGACATTTGTTTTTTTTTTTTAATGTGCATCTTTGTGTCGTGTTTAAGCTTTTTGTTATTCGTGTATTGCTTTCACAATAAATAAAAGAACATACATACAAACAACATACAAACACACACATACACAAACACATATATTACAGAAACCAACTGATAAACATACAAATAAATATATTCACAATCAAACCCATTTACAAACGCATGCACTCAAAATACACTTCTACACACAAGCATATAAAGATAAACACTCACATACATACGCACATACATATAAACACATGCATACAGGCACAAGCACAATCATACATATAAACACACAAACTCGCACAATAAATATAAATGCATGCACGCATACAAACGCACACACACACACATAAACACTTGCACACACAGAAACTTACACACATACATAAAAACGCATGGACACACACAAACATACTTATACAAACACATGCACACACACAGCCCTTCAATGAAAAGAAACAACAACAAATAAATACAAATTGTTTGATTTGCTGAAAAATAAAGAAAAAATAACTCGAATAAAAACAATAACAAAGACAATACAAACTACAAAAACAAAAAAAAGCAAAAACAAACCCACCTGCATCAACTGCTTTCAGCAAGACACTTCAGCAGCAAGACACTTCATTTGCATGCACAACAATACATTCATATGATATTTGCCTGTTTGTCATGCCCCCCCCTCCTGTCAACATTCAGTGGGACATTTATTTATTTTCAGCCCGTTGTATTTTGAGTGCTCCTGGCCTTACTTACAATATAACGTCCTTCGGTCAAGTCCTCGAACAGGCCGAGTGTCATCGTCCGTTCCATTGACCATTGTCCATACCTCCCCATGACCTATATCGTATTTCGTCCATCACCTCGAAACGTCCTGCCCGTGATACTCAACTGTCGCTATTGTCCGAATCACGTGACGCACTCAACAGTTCTGTTTTGTTGCCACTTTGTCATGTTTGTTTATTGTTTACTCGAATCCACACATTTCCTATTTATTTAGAGTTCTGGACCTGGTCAACACAAGTCTACGATGGTGGTCGAGTTACTGTGTTAAAGATTCATGTTTTGGTTTCCGTTTGCATTTTCCTTGTGCTGATATTTTTGTACAGTTGTATTTGCGGCCTGTTATTGTTAAATCGTAACATGTATTTTTAACGTGTTTTTGTATTTATGGTAAATGTATTTTCTGGTATTGTTTTTCTGATGTTTTTTTAAATTTTTTTTTGTAATGTCTAAACTCTGTAATGTAGATAAAATAATTTAATACAACTTCTTCTTTTATGTTTAATGAAAAACAAACAAAAAACTAACAAATAAAACAAATCTTAACGGAATATTTCACCAGGTTCGTGTTTTTCTTACTTGGACCAAAAGGAACTTTATTAGAAAATGAAGAGAGTGGAAGATGTTTGTCCACCATGCTGGTAGATGAGGTCAGTAGATAGAAAGACAAACACTAATATAGCTTAGGAGGGAGGGAGGGGGAGGGGGGTTTCAACTACATGCAGTCATCTGCTGGACTCATTAGAAACTAAGAGCAGTGGCGTAGCGAGCTTAACTCGCGCCCGGGGCACAATACCTTTTTAGCGCCCCCCCCCATTCAGAAATAATATATTATATGTTTTGCAGACCATTTGGCGCCCCATTGTGAGTAGCGCCCGGGGCATGATTCCCCCTTGCCCCCTCGCTACGCCACTGACCAAGAGGTCGAAACAAGTCGTCTCGTTTTGCATTTGCTTCGATTCTAAGCATTTTTAAAAAATATTAATAGGGTGCAACTATCGAACTGAGGGTCTTGGGTTCGAGGCTCGGTGAGAACCTAACTTAAAGTTGTTTAAGGTCCCACAAGTCCACCCAGTTTTAAATGGGTACCTGACTTAAGTTGGGGAAGTAAAGGCGGCTGGGCGTTATGCTAACCACACAATCCCTACATATGCCGAGGTTATAGAAACAGATGAATTCTACACTTCATCTGCCCCGATGGCCCAGTAGGGCTAAGGGAACTTTACTTTTTATAGCTGTGTGTTAGATGAAGAACATAAATAATATGACCTGTTACTTTAAATAGACTGCGAATATTAGTGTAGATAATAGAGTGTGTTGGTGTCAATAATACAGACAGAAGGTGTTAAAATAGGCATAAGTACTATAAGTAAGTTGGGTTGTTACTATAAGTAAGATGGGTTGTTACTATAAGTAAGATGGGTTGTTACTATAAGTAAGTTGGGTTGTTACTATAAGTAAGATGGGTTGTTACTATAAAGTAAAAGTGAATGTTATAGTTCTGACCTCAAAGGACAGTATAAAGATGTTCACGACTCTCTCACCTGCAGGTGTTCCGTGAGGTCGCCTACAAGGCCAGAGACCTAGACGACATCGTGGCTGGGATCGACGAGTTCCTGGAGCAGGTGACGGTCCTTCCGCCAGGAGAGTGGGACCCCAAGATCAGAATAGAACCCCCGGACAAAGTGCCAGATCAGGTAATTTAGACGAAAATGATGCATCCAGATGAAAAAGATATGACTTATCAAAAGCAGTGAAAATATATTATTAGCATTACATATTTCAGGTTCTCCAATTTCCGGCACAATGAAAAAAAAAATACCTCCACAACGACAACAAAAATTCTTTTTTTTTTAAAAGTTAATGAACACAAACAATATCATAGGATGTAAAAAACAAACAAAACGGAAACACCTGTCATACGTTATAATAGATTCATTGTTTACCTTACATGAAACACCTGTCATACGTATTAATAGAATCGTTGTTTACTTTACAGAATTTCCGCAAAGTTCCATCCAAGTCACACCTCCTGGAGGGCGGCGGTGAGCACGAGGAAGGTCACTGTGACCCAGACTTGGTTTTCTCAGGGCGGTAAGTGGACAGCATACAATCCGGCTCCGCCAAAATTAGATACAAAATAAAATTCTTTGTTTAAAATCAGTGAGTTGGCACAACAAAGTGGGCTATAACGCACCCACCCCTAACGTCAAGGGCGGAGCTATGAAGATCGGGGGGGGGGTGGGGGAGAAAGGTGCATGGTCGAGGGAGGGTATTGCTTAATTATACCAGGTGAGGGAAAAAATAGGAAAAACATTTGATAATATCAGAAACAAAATTCATCAAATAGCATTACAATTGAAGGAATTATTAACAATAAAGAACTAACATTGATTAAGTATTTCCAATCGTCTATAGTTATTTTATTAAATAGGTATTTGTTGATTTAAAATGTGATGGAAAGTCTTTGTAAGACCCTTACAGTTAACTAGAATCATCTACTGTAACTCCAAATATAATACTCTGGGTTGTATCTTTTTCTGTATTTTGAATGAATGTATAATTTTAAAAAATTCTTCTTCTTTATTTAACATTGTAAATACATATCCTAGTAAAACTAAAAGCTAGACCTAAATTTGTTAGAAAATAGATAATGGAGATTGATATTTGAGGTATTGAGCTAATCATTTACAACAAATCAAATTGAAAAAAAAACGTCATCTATTGCCAGCATTTAGTTTCTAAAAATAAAACTGAAAAAAAAATCAATACATGATTACATCATGTTATTAAAATCATTTACAAAGTCAGAAGCGATTCGTTATCAAAAGCTTTGTTGTCAACTTTGAAACAAATTTAGTCACTTGTGGCTTCATACCCATACACTTGACTGTAAAAGTGTCAATATTGATTGGGTTCGGAGCTGAACATGTTACAAAAATGAGAATAAAGCATTAGGTGACAATATAAACCTTTCGCAGTCCATGGTTCACTATTTTAATTCTGAATTAATGATTAATAACAATATTTAACTGACAATTCAAAGGTAATTCTCAAATATTTTTTTCCACGGATTCAGTCCCTTTGGTGGTCTCATCAATGACATCAAAAGGAAAATTCCCTGGTTTGTCAGTGACTTTACTGACGCCCTACACATCCAATGTCTGGCTTCTTTTGTCTACATCTTCTTGGCCACACTGACCCCAAACGTGACCTTTGGTGGCATGCTGGGTCAGGAGACTGACCAGTACATGGTAGGTCCAGTGATTATATACCACATATGATGTAGGCTTACACATTTTAAAAAAAAAAGTTTTAGTTGACTCAGTTTTATTGTCAATTACCAGGGGGTCATGGAATGCATTCTGGCTGCTGCTGTCAGTGGGATAGGGTTCGCTCTTTTTGGTGGTCAACCTCTGAACATTTTGGGCAGCACTGGACCAATGTTGGTTCTTGAGAAGATTATCTACCAGTTTTGCAAGTAAGTTTAATGGAAACACAACAACAACAACAACACTTTTTAGGACATTTTCAGAAATGTGACGTTCAATAACTCAAAGTCTATCAAGCTTTTAAAACCACCGAATCAGCCAATTCTGTTTACGCTTGTGCAAGCTGAGCAGCTCTGATGGATTTGGAAACTTTGCGAGTTCCTAGTGATTCCACTACAACAGGGGCTCTGAGTATTGTCCTATTAAATCTAATGTTAGGAAGACTACGACAGGTACATCTGCCAAGGCCCTCCCTTATTTACCTAGGACCCCACAAAATAGCTAAGAAAGGCTACTACAAAAGAAGCCCTTTCAATTGTCTTCCTATTAAGATGTTAAGAGGGCCCCGAAGGTACTTTTACCTAGGACCCCCAATGAATAGTCTTTAAATAGGGCCCATCACTACTTTCTACATAGGGCCCCCTTCACTAGTCTCTACATAGGGCCACCACCACTAGTCTATCTAGAACCCCATCACTAGTCTCTACATAGGACCACCACCACTAGTCTCTATCTTGAACCCCATCACAAGTTTTACACAGAGCCACCATAACTAGTCTCTATCTAGAACCCAATCACAAGTTTCTACACAGGGCCACCATCACTAGTCTCTATCTACGACCCCTCCCTATTATCTCTGCAAGACTGTACTTAGGGCCCGTTTATTATCCCTGGAAGTTTCTACCTTGGAGCGCCACCAGTTAGTTAATACGTGCTCTGACAGGTTTTATATTAAATACTTAATTTATAATAATACTAAAATTAAAAAAAGTCTACAAATGACTGAATACATTTCTCTCAACGACTTTTACAGAGACAACCAGTGGGACTTCCTGCCCTTCCGGTTTTGGATCGGCATCTGGACTGCTGGCATGCTGCTGCTGTGCGTGGCCTTTGACCTCAGCGCCCTGGTCAGGTACATCACGCGGTTCACGGAGGAGAGCTTCGCCTCACTCATCGCCCTCATCTTCATCTACGAGGCCTTCAAGAAGCTGGCCGAGATCGCCGAGATAGAGACCCCGGTCCGTCTACATCCGGGGCCTGACCCGGTCCTGCCACACTGTTTCTGCAACTTCACTCCTCGTATGTAACAAACAACATTTGCAACGTGTGAATGTGTTTTGCATGTGTATGGAACTCTAGGCCAGGAGTTGAATAAATATTACATTACGTACCTAGAATTAATGTCTTACAAGCGTTTTGTGAAATTATTTGGTAATAACTAGTTAGTTAACATAACGAGGATTAATGACACCCTTGTTTTGAATACCTAAATTGTGTTTAAATGCATTAAATAAATTTGTAAAAAAGGTCCTCTATATTGTATATAAAATACTGTCAGCCATGTTAAGAGATGACCTGAATTGTTCACAAAAATGGCAGCTGCCAACTACAAGATTATTAAAAAATACTGCAAGATAAGACGGTACCATCAAGAACACTGAAGCCCAGCACTTAAAAGACATTACCAAAATTATTTAAACCACATTTATGTTAGGGGGATAGCTACTCTTGGGGCCCCTAGGGTCCTTTATCTCGTATACCTACGTATAAGGTTAGAATGGGGCCCTGAAAATGACATAACTATTACTATAGCTTATATAGTAAAAACCTTTGGCTTCTGTATATGTATTACATTGCCCACATTAAAGCTACTGCTGCGGGCAGAACGAATGGGCAACTATCAGCTACATCTTGTCAGAATCAGGAGAATGGTGAATCTCTTCGCAGCATCTGGTCACAACAATTATGCCAAGTGTGCTCGTCTCTACCTTGGCTTACCTAACTCACATCCAGATCTAAAAAGCAGCTCATGTCAGGATCACATGTTGGACGGCGTAGTATTAAACAGTGGGCCGGACTGTCAGTTGACCTTACCTTAGAGCAGGCAATGATGCGGGCCATTAAAGGTAAGGGAGGAATAACTTATTGAAGAGGAGTGACTGAGAGTGTACGCACCACATGGACTTCCACAATTCATAGAACTGCAGCTGTAAGGACATCTTTAGCGCAGTTTGCTGATATTGACTACTGCCATGATGCAGTTCAGCATCCGGAAGAGGGATAGTCCAGGATCAATAGAGATAATGACGATCTCATAAAGGTTCTCGAATTCTTGAAGTCACATAATTAATTTGATACTTCTGACACAAGACTCCACAGCATACCATCAGGTATTGCAGCATCTGAATCTGATAATATAAACTGCGACAATGCTGAAGAAGTTGGCGCTGATATTGTTCAGAACATGAGCGGCAAGAACTTCAAGGATGTTGTCCTTAAAAGAAAATCTCAAATAAGAACATTAGCACAAGTAAACAATGCTTCTTCATCAACTTCCAAAAATGCTTTGACAGGTGTTGATCCCACAGTTCTAGTTAATAGGCTTCTGGTCATAATGCAAAGATCACCTGATATGGAGAAATATTTCAGCTATGAGCTGTCAACACTTCCTACTTCTCTGTTCAAAGATAACTAAATGCGGAAAGTTGATAAATCACAGCTCGGTAAAGAAATCTGCAAGGGTGTAGAACCATCATTGGAACCAAGCAGTTCGATTCATGTTGTAGACGGCAGTTACTTACTCCGTGCTGTTCAGTGACTGGAAGGTGGAATATATCTTGATGTTGTTAAAGCAATACTGAATCACACAGAATGGGGATGGAAGTTTCATGGGGAAAAGTACATCCATATTGCCACTGAATTAGATGTGGCTCTACCAGATGTTCTGAAGGTGGTTTGTTGCAAATGTACTTTTGGATCCAGGAAACAGTGTGGGACACGTTTGTGTCGCTGCTTTGAGTATGGCGTGTCAGCCTTCAAAAATTGTAATGGAGAGTCATGTTTGAATGCCAAGGAGCTGGTCAATGTTGTGGAAATAATTGACGATGAAGAGTTACATGATAATGAGATGCTGGATGTAAAAGATGAAGAAATAATTGATGATGAATGCTTGGAATTCTTCATACCTTGGGCATTTGAGGAAGAGGTGTACACCAGCATTTGAACACTGTGATTATCGCACGGGGTGAAAGCAACTGTCAGTTTCACCAGCGGATTGATGCCTGCCCCACCCGGAGTCTGAAAGCCATACTACTCACCAGGCCCGTAGGGTGCGGGGGGGCAGTCCCCCCGTGCATTTTGTCTGGCCCCCTCTGTTTATTTGCTCTACTTAGTAAAATGTATTACCCGCCCCCCCCCTGCTTATGCCTGGCCCCTGCTGTAGAATTTTCACGCTACGGGACTGCTACTCACATCAGTTCAGAGTGTTGTATTATTTATTTATTTATGGTTTGTTTTATGAAGTAGTTTTTATATAATGCAACAAACATAAAAATTTATGTATTACTTTTATGAAGCTAATGCTTCGTCAATACGGTTAAAACATAGGTCTACTAATGGAAGCAGGCAGTGGCGCAACCAGCAAAAAATGCTGGGGGGGCTCACATGACAGTCTTATTTGTAACTTTATAACTTAAATTATGTATTTGATGATTTTGCCGGGGAGGGGGACTCTCAAGCCTACTGCCCCCCTCCTGGTTGCGCCACTGGAAGCAGGTCATATTGGTTACACTTTATTTGACCTTTCATTTTAAATACTTATATAACATAATCTGAAGCACGTTTGCTGACAGTTTGACGTGGATTATGCCTACTTCAGATTTACCAAGGTTATTGACACTTACAGAACCGTGAATAGTGGAAAGTTACCTGTAATTCGTGCAATTTTTGCAATGCTGTAGAAAAAATTCCAATGAGTTTCATTGGGTGTCATTCATACCAGTTAATCTTCATATATATATGTGTCAGATTCTGCATTTAAACCATTGTAAAGAATTTATTCTGGGTAGGTTGCTAAAACTCCTGGCCTACTCAGTGACACATCGTACTCTCTTTGGGCCTATCTTGATGACATATTCTTCTCTCTTTGGGCCTATCTAGATGATGTATCCTATCGTTAGATGACTTATATTATACCGGTTGAATTAAAATATGAATCATCCTACCTTTAAATATAGATACCTTATACGTAATGTTTGTATCTAGATAACTAATTGTACCTGTTTATACCGTATACTTTATATAAAGATGACTTATGTTTTATATTTACCTAGTATGTAAAATACTCACAGTGTCTAGTTACGTGAATACTTTTAAATTAGAAAGTGAAATTTTTCTTTTGTTAACATTAGAATGTTATTACTTCTTTTGTTAACATTAGAATGCTATTACTTCTTTTGCTCACATTACAATATTATTACTTTTTAAACTCTTCCGCCCCCAGCCACCTGGTGGAACTCCTCCATGCCCGCTCTGCCCCTGGCTAATGAGACCACGAAGGCACTCAACGAGAGTTTCTGCCTGATGAAGTCCTCAGAGATCATGAATACGACCCTGGAGGGCAGCTTGGCGTGGGCTTGCAAACCCCCTTACTTCGTAGCGGATGCCTTCATGTTTTCAGTCATTTTGTTCGCCTGCACATTCTTCATCGCCATCTTCTTGGTGGACTTCAGATCATGGCCGTGTTTCCCTTCTTATGTAAGTTTCACTGGCTACATTGTACACTGTGCCATTACTAGAGGTAATGAAGTTTGGTTACATTTTACACTTTGTCATTAGTAGAGATAATGAAGTTTGGTTACATTTTACACTTTGCCATTACTAGAGATAATGAAGTTTGGTTACATGTTACACTGTGCCATTACTAGAGATAATGAAGTTTGGTTACATTTTACACTGTGCCATTACTAGAGATAATGAAGTTTGGTTACATTTTACACTTTGCCATTACTAGAGATAGTGAAGTTTCACTGGCTACATTGTACACTTTGCCATTACTAGAGATAATGAAGCTTGATTACATTTCACACTGTGCCATTACTAGAGATAATGAAGTTTGGTTACATTTTACACTGTGCCATTACTAGAGATAATGAAGTTTGGTTTCATTTTACACTGTGCCATTACTAGAGATAATGACGTTTGGTTACATTGTACACTGTGCCATTAGCAGAGATAATACAGATTTAGTTTATATCAGACCATAGAGGTTTGACGGTACATTGTATTATGTCCCTTTAGTAGAGTCATGAAGATTTTGCTTTCTTTGTTGACACTGACACTTAGTGTTGTAAGCATATTTTGTTTCTGTTGACCACTGGACAACTCAATCATCCGTTGATAATAATGTGCTGTCATATTGATGGAGACCTTAAAGCTAAGTCTCCACCGGTCCGATTTTTTCGTATTCTGTAATCGCATATTAAAAGAAATATTCCCACAAGTACGGATTTCAGCTAAGGGACAATATTTTCTTTTCATTTTCGCTGCTTATAGAATTTTTCTCCGCATGTGTAGTTTTTCACAATCGTATTAACACCTAAACATCTGCTTAGAAACTTCAAATGAACAATTTTTTTACATTATTATGTTAGAATGTAACTGAACCGAATCAGATACGGAATACGCAAAGTTACTTAATACCAGAATTTTAAACCGGTGGAGGCTTATTATAATTCTTCATCTTGGTAAATAAACCAAAATGGCTGCTTAGAAATATCGATGATGTGTGTTCTGCTGCACACGAATAAATAAGTAGCTTTATACTTGGCTGAGAAACATTGTAGTATTTTTTTGTGTCAATAGTTCAAACTATATATATTTTTCACAGATTCGCCAAATGCTAGGTGACTTCTCTGTACTGATCGCCATCTTGTCCATGGTTGGTGTGGACGCTGCCCTCGAGCTACCGACCCCGAAATTGACAGTGCCAAGCAAGTTTCAGGTAAACAACTCTTTCAACTGACATGCTCCTTCCTAAATAGAGAAGATAATTTACACGAATAGTATAGTATGTACTTGTATCATGTAACAGTTGTAACTAATAGATTAGTATGTACTTGTATCATGTAACAGTTGTAACTAATAGATTAGTATGTACTTGTATCATGTAACAGCTGTAACTAATAGATTAGTATGTACTTGTATCGTGTAACAGTTGTAACTAATAGATTAGTATGTACTTGTATCGTGTAACAGTTGTAACTAATAGATTAGTATGTATTTGTATCATGTAACAGTTGTAACTAATAGATTAGTATGTATTTGTATCATGTAACAGTTGCAACTAATAGATTAGTATGTACTTGTATCATGTAACAGTTGCAACTAATAGATTAGTATGTACTTGTATCATGTAACAGTTGCAACTAATAGATTAGTATGTACTTGTATCATGTAACAGTTGCAACTAATAGATTAGTATGTACTTGTATCATGTAACAGTTGTAACTAATAGATTAGTATGTACTTGTATCATGTAACAGTTGTAACTAATAGATTAGTATGTACTTGTATCATGTAACAGTTGCAACTAATAGATTAGTATGTACTTGTATCATGTAACAGTTGTAACTAATAGATTAGTATGTATTTGTATCATGTAACAGTTGCAACTAATAGATTAGTATGTACTTGTATCATGTAACAGTTGTAACTAATAGATTTGTATGTACTTGTATCATCTTCAAGCTTTTTTTTTTCGTTTTATTAAAAAATGTGTGAATTTTTTAATTCATTGAATGCATTCGATCTTATCTCCAGCCAACAAAGTACTACGCCAGAGGTTGGGTGGTCAACCCGGTTGGGGGGCCGAATCCTTGGTGGCTAGCACTGGCCGCTGGCCTGCCTGCTATACTAGCCACTATACTGATTTTTATGGACCAACAAATTACAGCGGTCATCGTCAACAGAAAAGAGAACAAACTAGTGGTCAGTTTACAGGATTGTCTATCTATCTATCTATCTATCTATCTATCTATCTATCTATCTATCTATCTATCTATCTATCTATCTATCTATCTATCTATCTATCTATCTATCTATCTATCTATCTATCTATCTATCTATCTATCTATCTATCTATCTATCTATTTTGTCTGTCTGTCTGCCTGTCTGTTATCTATCTCTGTCAATTTAATTTTCATAGTTTACATTGTTTTTTTTATTCAAGATCTGGCTATTTAAACACAATTCACCATATGCATTTTTTTTATATTTGACCATCAGAAAGGTAAAGGGTACCATCTTGACCTTCTAGTTCTGGCCATCCTGGTAGCAGTCCACTCTTTGCTGGGGCTACCGTGGTATGTGGCCGCCACAGTCTCTGCCATCGCTCACATCAACTCCCTAAAGAAGCAGTCAGAGAGCACCGCCCCTGGGGAGAGGCCATCATTCCTCGGAGTCAGGTACTGTCGGTTACTGTCGTTGTAATGACACCCCACTGGTTAGTTCATGCTACTTTTTTCTGATGCTATTCTTAAATCTAAACACATGTACATGTTTTTTAATAAATAGCAATGACGATATTTACTCATTGAACGACTCATCCTCGTCGGAATCGAGAATCAAAAGAGTCGATACCTTTTTTTGTCGGGATCGGTATCAGAGTCAAAATAAAGGTATTTTTAAACCTTATTTTGGACTTTAAGAACGATTCCTGACGTCATTTGTATACATGTTGGTGCACACACACACAGACACACACCATTTGTAAGAGTGTGAGTGAAATGTGTGGAGCTCACCTTTTAGCCCCGTGGGTCTCACGCGGCGGTAAGCGCGCCCCAACCACCACCAATGTAATTGTTATCTCCATATATCTATGGTTATCTCTATTGTTGACATTCCATCTAAAAACGTTTATTTCTTTTCTTTGCCAAACTCTCAGGGAGCAGAGAGTGACGGCCCTGCTAGTTGGAATCTTATCGGGGGCAGCGGTCTTCATCACCAATATATTGAAAGTAAGTCAATCTACAATTACCTCTTCATAAGTTTAATCGAGTCACATAGTACATTGTTCTACGACCTTTGTGGCACGGCACACTTGTGTGTAACAGCCAGACGATGCTCGATACGATGTGGCGAAAAAACCTATATATTTTACTTATGCAATATAACTTTCCACCAAAAAACGGCTGGTCCAAAAAGCCACCATGTTTTATTTGTGTTTGGACGTCTTTCACAAAAATGATTAAATTTATAAAATGACGGAAATTACTTAAGAAATAGAGTGAAAATAATATATTGAGAATGTATGGACATGTATGTATTGAAATGAATACATTAACATAATGTATTGACATTATGTATTGGCATGTATGTATTGTTATGAATGTATTGACATACATGTATTGACATGAATATATAGACATCTACTGTAATTCTTTTACGTAGATCTTATCATTTCTGACCTTGACCTTAACCCATCACTTTTCAGGTCATTCCTATGCCAGTACTGTACGGTGTTTTCTTTTACATGGGTTACTCCGCCCTGAGGGGAATGCAGGTAAGAAAAGTAGTCCCAGAAATAGTCCCAGACAGAAAAAAAATTCATCACATGATACTTTTTTTTCCCCCTTTCATATTATAGGATCAATTACGTTGATTTGTTAACGTAGAAAAATAAACCAATAGTTAATTGGCTTCTTTATTCGTCTTATGATCTAACGAACACAATTTAGAATGTTTACTTTAATATCAGATGTGTCTCCTTGAATTTATTTATATAAAAAGCAGACAACAGATGTTAAATAAATCGAAGTTTAGTTTCTTCAGACAGGCATAAACACATACACACTCAGGCATATTGACACACACACACACAAACACACACACACACACACACACACACACACACAGGCATAGTGAGACACACACATCTACAAACACACACACACACATCTACAAACACACACACAGACACACACACACAGGCATAGTGAGACACACACATCTACACAAACACACACACAGATATTGACACACACAGCTACAGACACACACACACACTCAGACATAGTGAGACACACACATCTACACAAACACACACACACACACATATATTGACACACTCATCTACACACACACACATACATTGACACACATCACACATCTTCACGAACATCGAGTACGTAAAGACTTGTAACGTCATGCCAACCATTTTCCAGTTCATTGACCGTATCCTGTTGCTGCTGATGCCAGTCAAGTACCAGCCTGACCACATCTACCTAC
Source organism: Bulinus truncatus (assembly GCA_021962125.1). Taxonomy (NCBI): domain Eukaryota; kingdom Metazoa; phylum Mollusca; class Gastropoda; family Planorbidae; genus Bulinus; species Bulinus truncatus. Next base: position 36,224 of record JAGDYQ010000364.1, read on the forward strand.
GGCATGTCCAGCTGTGGCGTGTCCACCTCTTCACCTTCATTCAGCTCATTTGTCTGATTGCCCTGTGGATAGTGAAGAGCATCAAGGGAGTGTCCATCATATTCCCTCTACTGGTCAGTTCATTTAGTCTTCAGTTGTAAGCTTGCCACCAGTCCGAAATTCCGGTGTTTTAGACTTCGCGAATTCCGTTTTTGTTTCGCTTCAATGACATACTAATCGAAATATTAAGGCAAGCTGCAACAAAACAACCCCTCTAATAGACAACCGTTTACATCTATAATACAAATTTTACATCATATGTTCCGGTTTCCGTCTGTCATCGCTACTTCCGTCTGTCATCGCGACTTCCGTCTGTTATCCAACATGGCGGCATAAACAATTCAAAGATGGCAGAAACATTTACTGTTTTCTTAACATGCATAATCCAGCTACCCACTGGCCAGCCGAGTAAGAATAGTCTCCTACATGGCTGCCAGAGTTGACATTGGACCAGCCATATGTTTAGTGCCGAGGTGACAAAACACCGTACACTAACATACGGCAGGTACGATCATGAATGCCAAATGGCAATCACAATGCAATACGGTTTTCGACCGCCTCAATCATTACCAAAGGGCAAAAAGCGATCTTAAGAGAGGTAACACAAAATTATGATACTCTCCGATTTAAAAATTGATCCCATAAGTGGTTCCAAAGGTCTATCTATATCTCACAGTAACGTAATAAATTTATGGTGTTCAATTAGTTATTAAATGAGAAGCGATCGTAAAAGAAATATTTACAGAAATCGTTCAATTAATATTCTGTGTTATGTTCCACAATCTCAATTTTAAATTAAAATTATGGATACCTAAATATAATGTAATATTTATATTGTTTAAATTGTTATTATTTCTAAAATATGTCTATTTCTAATGTACAATTATTTCCCTTTATTACTAACCTTATATACGTCACTTTTTTTTTTCATTTTTTGACTATTACGTCACATGAATGAAATAAATAAGGGTTGAGTTTGAGTAGCGCCGTACACAACGTTTACAATGCAAACTAATCATTTATGATGGGGGCTTCACACAGAAGGTGTATGGAGGGGGCCCAGTTTGAGGAGGGCCCCCAAAATATTTTTTAAACTAAATTTTAAGTACATTATCTCATGTCAAAATGTAGTGGCTCCCGAAGATGCCTAAAATCCCTTGGTTCGGCATTGGCTTCACAGAACTATAATGTTGAAAGCTTTGATATGTCATTCTTTTTTAAGAGGCCTAATGTTTTCTGCGCCTGCGGCCTCAACTGCATTGATGGAATACTATGTTTTTAATTGAAGGTCAGCTAAAGCTACACAACGATTCTTTCTTCTCGGGACCAAGCTTGAGAAGCGTCAAAAAATTATCTCATGCCAAAATGCAGGGGCAGCCCCCAAAGAGGCCAAGCCACCGGGCCCGTAAATCCCTAGGTTCTGCACTGCCGGGTCGGCAATTTTTCTTAGTTAATTGTACTATGCTACAATGTAAAACAGTAAATATATTACCTGTTAAACATGTAGCGTTTTGATTAACACAAGCACTCACTCACGTCTCTCTTTTTTTTTTTAAATACGCCATGTTGAACATCATAAAACATTAAATGAATAACTGTTTGGAAAGGAGTCCATTAAAATATTATGAAGGAATATGATTTTAAGAGTTGTTGTTTATGTCTACCCATAGTGAGGATTATTTTTTTTTGAGAGGAACTATTTAACATATGAATTTTATTTGATGTATTATTAGGTGTCCCTATTCTCAAATGTATTTTGGCTACAATAATCTGTTTATGTCCTTTGGGGCCACTGCAAGTATATAGACCAGAGATGAGCGGACAGCGGACGCGTCCGCTTGCGGACGCAGATCCGCAGACTTTTCCGAATCAGTGGACTGACAGCGGATGCTTCGTATGGTTAAGTTACGGACTCGCGGACTGACGCGGATCTTCTTTAGCGTTACCATAAAAAATTTCAAGTCATTTAAACAGCTAAATTTTAGCAATGCGGACTGACTGCGGACCAATGTTGTAAGATTCTGCGGACGCGGACGCGGATCATTGATAGAAATCCGCGGACGGACGCGGACGCTAAATTTCAAGATCCGCACACCTCTGATATAGACTGATTGTTAACGCGCTAAAATATATATCACCATTTTCAACTCCAACTGTGTGCCTACTCGCCGGTCCGGGTACCGGACCTTTGATAACTAGTTAATATATAAAAATATCATTGCAGCGAAACAGATGAGTGCATGAGGTCCATTACCTATTATATGAATCAATTGTAACTGGAAGTTGATGTATTGTGAACATTTGGCATGTGGTTCAAGACACCAATAAACGAGTGTAGCACTAGTGAAGACTTCCAAATTATTAGCAAACTGTGATGAATGCTAAGTCCAGTTCTATTAAAACTCAGTATTTGGACCTAAATTAAAAAAAAATGAAACAAATAAATAAAAAATAAAAAGCACACTTGTTGAATTCATGACACTGAAAGCATACTAAAATTGTGAAACGAAGTTTGATTAGACATTTAAAAAAAAAAATTGTCTTCAGGTTTTGTTCACTGGAGTCGTCCGGAAGATTCTGGAAGTGAATTACACACAATACGAGCTGAAATATTTGGATGACCTTTTACCCAGCTCCAAGAAACACAAGAAGGATGACGACAAGGAACATATTGCCGATGATAAGGTAAAACAGTTCAACATACAATAACCTATAGTCAATGATAAGGTAAAACACATAAGTTGAACATAGATCCAATCACAATTTAGTTAAGTGTAGGAGTATGTAATCCATGACAAAACAAACGTTAAAACATACCAAATTATCGAAATTCAAATCCAAAGATATTTATATTATGCAAGCCTTATATTTTGTCTTATGTTTCAATTTTGTATAATATAATTTTTTCATATTATTTCCTTAATGCGAGAATATCATCCCACATTTATTTATAATCACAACCTTAAATGAAATCAGGTCACAGCTCATACAGATACCAACTATAACAATGCGGGTGAGGCGCACCCATCATAGAAAGTCCGCGCGCAAAACACCAATATTTTCAATCGCATTATTATTTTACTAGCGGTATCCTGCAAAACCTTTGCATAGAGTTATATCCCCTTAGGCTTGATCGGTAGGCTAGGTTATTCTTGGTTTCGGGCAGATCCGATTTTTTCATGATTGTATTTTCAACTGGAATACTGTTGTATTAATTCTTTACTTTTGATTTAACGCAGAACCCAAATCGCTTTTATTTATATTCTTCTTCTCTCCCTTTGAAGAATGTAGTTTTTCTTACAGCGATCTAGGGCGTCAATCCAACTAGATCCGTCTCACGGAGCTTAATTTTGTTACCAAAGTGATATATCAAAACATCTCTCCTTCTATCTCCAGCTATCTGCTATTGTGGCCGACACCTACCACAAGTTTAACGGCAACAGCACGTTCGGTGAGGGAAAAGCTTCGTTCTTCATCAACGATGACCACCAGGAGATGCCGCCAGCTTACGATAACAAAGCTTTTGACGCTGGTCGAGATACGAAATTATAACAGTGAGGGAAACAAAACATTAACAGTATCAAGCTACGGATAATAACAATTGTTCGCGTTGTGGAATAACAATATGGAGATTAACAATACATTTTTTCCCCCATTTGGATTGGTGATATAACATTATATTATTATTTGGACTACGTTTTCGACACAGATTGTGTTTATGTTTCCTAGCTACAAATGTTGGAATCTGATACCCAAATACCAAAGAAAGTAAATTAGCATGGTAGTAGAACAAAGGGAAACTATCGTGTATTATCTTTACTTAAGTGAAGCAAAAAGAGTTACTGTTTCTTAATTTTGTAAATACATTTTGTAATGTAAATAGCCGAATTGATTTACTAATTTTCTAAATACATTTAAAAAAAAAAGTTTTCGTCCTTGGTGCTGGAAGGTAGTTGTATTGTCTTTCACCAAATGAGTAGTACAGAGATAAATCTTGGCATATTTGTTCACCTAATGTTTTCTGTTTTGTGGCTCGTGCATGACAGTGTAGAGATGTGTGTTTGTGTGCATGTTTGTGTGCATGGCGCAATGTCACGGTGAGTACGAGACTCATTTCTTTAACAATTGTCAATAATTTACGTTTTTTTTTAAAAATGTTTTGTTTGCATAACAACCAAGATTTTGCCTTCAACGTTTTTTTTTTAATAATGTTAAGTTATATTGTTCAATATCCCGGTATTAAAATTTCATTAATAGGGAATGTGGAAATGTTTAATGTCCGGTACAAGTCAATATTTTAGGGAAAAATACTTTAAAAAAAAACAACCCATTTACATAATAGCGTTAGCCACTATAAGAACGATAATAAAATGATTCTTTTTCGGTAACATTATCATAACATGAGACCTGCTGGTAATGAAGTTAAGTGAAGTCCAGTACACTATAGTTTAGTCCTACATCATTAAGTAATATTTCGTTGATAAGATTGGACGTGATGGAAAAAAATATGAACCAATCAATATGTGTTGTATTTTCTTAGTTGGGTACATTTATTTATATCCATCAACTTTGAATGTAAAGTAACCAAACACTTCGAAGTTTATACTTCAAATAATACGTCACTACTGTGAATTAAGCTTGTCTTAGAAATGGCAAAAGTTTTAAGCTAACCTTGGCTGTGAACTAAGAAAAAAAACTGATTTCGGTTTAAATGAAATCAGCAATTTTTTTATTTCTCATTAGTTTACCGTTGTACAATCAACATTTCATATGATATACAACAAGACTTCTGTAATTAAGTTTCAAATTTTGAATGTAATCCGAATTTGATGTTAGATTAAATACACCGCACTAAGGAGGTTTGTAAAAACATATAATTTATAAAATATTATTTATCTATATATATAAATATTAAAACAGATTAAAATATAAGCTGTATGGAAGATAATCGTCACTTTATAATCTATTTTTAAACGTATTTATAATCGATTATGCCATTAAGAATCATGATATGTTTTTTATCGTCACAAGATCTGAAGAACACATTTTTATTAAACTTGCAGTAGTTTAACTATTTTCACCTTGAAAACCACAGTGTATCTTCTGCGTCTTAAGGACTGACTTACAGTGAGTGACCAGTGATGGGTACTCGAGTCTTGTAATCGTATAAGAAGATGTAATTTAATTATTGTACGATACTGTTTAACTTTTGTTTGTTACACTTGTATTTTTTTTCTATTTTTTTTCATTATAAGACTAAGAGAGTATTTCCAGCTGTGCCTATATAATATAAGTGTGTAGGTTTGACTTAAGTGAACAGTAGGCTTATATACAGCTTAGGCTGAGGGTTTTATTTGAATTGAAATGTTTTATACATGGTTAGTGAATTCATCATTAAGTAATGTTAGTTTATGCTTACAATGATGTGGTCAATCCAAAAATTTAATGACGTTTTATTATTTTACAAAAGGCCGTTCAGTGCAACAGGAAAAACAAATCAAAACTAAACAAAAATAGGTTACAGTTTAATTGTCTATGTCAGTGATGGCCAACCAGGGCCGCGTCAGTCGTATAAAGACATAAATGAGCCGCACAACGAAATAAAGAGCCCAACTAATAGTTTGTGTACATTGTAACCATAGAAACTGAAGCATCATATATTATTATTATTTCTTTTTGAACAATTGTAATTGATTGTACTGTCATCCATGTTGACAGAATAATTTTTCTAACCTATTGATTTTATAAAAACACAATTAAGTCAAAATTATGGTCATTGTTCAATTTTATTTGTACAGAAACTTTTTTTTTTTTTTAGTTTAACAGATGAAAAAATATTAATATGTTGTGATTTAAATGAAAATAAATATATACAAACAGTAAACAATCAATAACAGTGTTTAGAACATTCCAAAGTTGTTAGGATGAAATTATAAAGGTAAAGTTTTATTGCAATAAACATTATTAAATGAAATTGTTTTAATCTTTTGTCTAGTTTTTCTTTAAAATTGTATTTTCTAGCCCGATTACTTCAATGTCCAATTTTACACATGTCATTGTGTATGGCTTTTTATAGCTTGGTTCTAAATGACTATCTATCTATCTATCTATCTATCTATCTATCTATCTATCTATCTATCTATCTATCTATCTATCTATCTATCTATCTATCTATCTATCTATCTATCTATCTATCTATCTATCTATCTATCTATCTATCTATCTATCTATCTATCTATCTATCTATCTATCTATCTATCTATCTATCTATCTATCTATCTATCTATCTATCTATCTATCTATCTATCTATCTATCTATCTATCTATCTATCTATCTATCTATCTATCTATCTATCTATCATCCTCTCATCCACCGATTATGCCATTTTTCTGTCACTCTGTCTCTGAAGAAAAACTGCATCAATATCTCTTAGATTTTATGTATGTATGTATGTATGTATGTATGTATGTATGTATGTATGTATGTATGTATGTATGTATGTATGTATCTATCTATCTATCTATCTATCTATCTATCTATCTATCTATCTATCTATCTATCTATCTATCTATCTATCTATCTATCTATCTATCTATCTATCTATCTATCTATCTATCTATCTTCCTATCTATCTATCTATCTATCTATCTATCTATCTATCTATCTATCTATCTATCTATCTATCTATCTATCTATCTATCTATCTATCTATCTATCTATCTATCTATCTATCTGTCTGTCTGTCTGTCTGTCTTTATGTCCGTCCGTCCGACCTTCTGTCTGTCTGTCTATCCATCGATACAATCTCCGAATTTCGCTATAATCAATGATACGATTAGATCTATCTGATCTATCTAACTACTCTCTTTCTAACTATAATCTGTGTAATAATATGTCTGTCTGTTCATTCATCTACCTAATCACCCATTAGTAAACCAAAAAGTCAATCTGTCTATTATAAAGCATTATATGTATAATTAAGAAATAGCTTCAAAAGATGTTCTATGTAAGATTCAAGATACAATAAGAGAAAGCAGCGGATACAACTATCTCATGGCATAAAGTGTTGCAGTCTCATTTAATTTACAAACAAAGCTACTTTTATTCCATTTCTGTCGGTTCCAGATCTTTAAATTCAGTCATGAACTTCATGTCATTTCAATGACAAACTGTTTTACTTGCAAGATTATCATGTCATTATCATTTTTTATCATGATATTATCATGTCATTATCCATAGACAGACGTTGTGCCACTTTGTACCTCACTGTATTTAAAGAACCTGTTCTCTTCAATTTCAACGACCCCCTCTCCCCCCGAGGAACCTACTTAAATTTACCGTCAGCAGGAACTTTACAGGAACAATAGCCCGGAATCCGGAAGTACCGGTAGGTCACCGTCTGACCTGGGTCATTGGGGTAGATGGCTAGCGGCAAGACAACGTACACCTGGTCGCAGATACCTGGACAGAGGCCACGTTTCCTGTTAATGGAAAATGGAAAAGTTTATGTATTATCATCTCATTATGCACCGACTGAAGATAAAGTTACTTGAACATCAAACAATTGAATATTTTAGTACAGGGGTGGACAAACTACGGCCCGCGGGCTGCATGCGGCCCGTCGGAGTATATTATGCGGCCCATTTGCATGTACAAGTTACGATACTACGTCATTGTTAATTCTCTTTGGGGTTTTTGCTATATTTTAAAAATTTTAATCCGACTATTTGATTTGAATCTAGGGATATTTATCGGTTTTATTGCTCCAGAATATTAGATAGGGCTGCTTGATCAACAAGCAGATTGTCACCTGAAGGGGAAGTTCAAGTCAATTATTTTGTCTTATTACGAAATTAGCAACTGATTAAGTTTGTATTTTAAAATGTAATGTGTGTGTAATAGAGTGTGCATGTGAAATAAAATGACAAAGTATCTTAAATTCGTATTTTCATACGTTTTAAATTGTAATTCAAGTAGACAAAATATATATGCGGCCCGCCGATAAGAATCAAGTTTTCAATGTGGCCCTCCGTAGAAAAAGTTTGCCGACCCCTATTTTTAGTACATTTGTAGGATTTGTTTTAATTTTTTTTTTGTAACAGATACAGTTTTATATTGACAGATTATACATATGTAACCTCACTTACCCACAAAACCCATGCCTAATTATCTGATACGTTCCAATGTGTTTCATCTGAGCGATGGTCCTTGTGGTACCGCCTATGTCTGTCAGTGTGGAGTTAATGAAATAACTTTCAACTCTGGCGATGAATTATCACGTCGTTAAAAAAAAAAAAAAACAAATTTACAAAGAAGAACATAACAGCTAGGGCCCGGCGTGATAAACCAATGCGCCCACATGTTCTATTTGGAGACCCCCCCCCACCCACCCTTCAGTGATTCTCAGAATTTTTTATCAACCCATGATATATTAGCTATGGGCTCTTTTTATTTATTTTACATTGTCTCTGCCTGCCCCGACACGCCTGCCATGATAACAGTTATTTATTATGTAAGATTACTACTCCATGAACTTAACATATTAAACAGCATACAAGATGCAAGCCCCATGTATTTAACATATTAAGTGCACACAAGATACAAGCACATGTATTTAACATATTAAAAAGGGTTCAAGATACAAGCCCCCCCCCCCCCATGTATTTAACATATTAAAGTGAATAAAGATGCAAGCCCCAATTTTAGCCCCATGTATTTAACATATTAAAGAGCATACACAATACAAGTCCCGTGTATTTAACATATTATAAGAGCATGCAAGATGTCACAATAAAAAAGAGAGATTTCGAATTCGGTTCAATTAATGTAAGACAAATTGGTTGATGTTTTAGCTTCAATCAGGCAGTGTATATTATTGGGGAAATATAAAGCACATCTGTATATATACATACATATAAATCTATCTATCTATCTATCTATCTATCTATCTATCTATCTATCTATCTATCTATCTATCTATCTATCTATCTATCTATCTATCTATCTATCTATATATATATATATATATATATATATATATATATATATATAAACGTTACGGCCGATGTTTACTAGCGGTGCGTTGTCTGACATTAGACAGCCACATTGGCCAAGTTACACACACAAGTTGAATGTGACTGGACAAAGCTAGAATTGACTAGCTGAAAAGTCTTTTGTGAAAGAGATAATCTATATTACGAATTTGTTGAGTGTCTTAAAACATTTACCACAAGATAAAATATGAACACACTTTCTTTTAAAAAAATAATTCCATCAGTTATATGTAACGAAATTAATACTGTATTTAATTTTATTTACAAATTATTTTTAATTGCCCGTTTAATTTAATGAGGGAAGGGTACATATGTTTAAAATCTGAATTCTATCACGCTGGACATGTTGAGTTGTCTCCATTCTCCCCGGGGGTCGCGGGGGGGGGTAGGTGTCCATTGTAAATAATAATACTTAGAGGTTAGGTTTTTACTTAGTGGAAGATGCTAAAGTTTAATTCTTATTTCCACTGAAGTCACTAACGGTTGATACGACGAAAGTCAACTTGCAGAATACGTACGTGCCACAGCAGACATTGGTCTCAGAGGATGGGATGGATGGTTTCAACGGTTTCCCCGCCACTGGTGGTTTTTGGTTATCGTCATCTGAACTGGAATAAGAAAAACCTGCACCCAACACTCCACCATACCCCCCGCCAAGAGAGAACCCACCGGCCCTGTACCAACCAGAGTAAGCAGGCAACTCATCCAGGCCATAGCCTTGTGTACCGTACTCTGGAGGCTGATGAGGTTCGTGTTCGCTGCTTGACCGGATGGTGTCAGCATCGGAGGGGTTCTCAATCCTGTTATTATTGTCACCTCGCCCTGGGTCTTCCGACACCCCGATCGCGTTGTTTTGTCCATCAGTTACAACGTGAGATCCACTTTTTAATGCGTTTCTCAGCTCGTTGAATGCTGTGTACTCGGTGGGTGAATCAGGGGATGCGTCTGAGTTTGTGACGGGCAGTGTGACGCCGTGAGTGCTGAATGTAAACCAATGGTCAAGTCCACGTGACCTCCTCGGCGAGCACATAGCCCTCACGCACTCCTCCTGTGTGTCGAACTCAATCAGTGAAAGATAGTCTGGCAGTTGGCTGAGGAACACCTCCTGGTATGGATTTCTTTCAACGCTGCGAGGTTCGGTCAAAGTGATCATCAAGGAAAGGACGGTTGTCGTATGCAACAAATTCACCAGCACTGGTATGGTTTTTTTTGTAGAAGAGACAGAAATTTAATAATGATTTGTTAAATTACTCAATTGCAGTAGATTAAAACTTTATCAACCAAACAATTAACTTTTTTTTTCTTTTTTAAAAATTTTTATTTTTTTTTTCTTTAACGCCGCCATTGCCAGCATGGTAGGGTGTAGTGTGCCTACCACACCAGCATTGTTGGCGGCGCTGATGCACGTCTGCCATACCTACAGAGCGGCGGGGTCAGTGTGCCCGCTATAGTCTGCAGGGATGGCAGAAAGATGGGTTTTAATCCTTGCCCAAACTGGCCAGACCAGCAGGGTGTGTGTACTTTCGATCGGCCAGAATGGCAAGGAACGGGCTTTTCCCGGCCACTCGGACAGAGGGGGGGTGTAGTGTACCTGTACCATCAAGCCGACATGGCAGGCTGCGCAGGTGTGCTTAAGTGGGATGGAGTGGAAGGGTGTTGTGTGCCGACCACATCCGTCACCACCGCCAGCTGTGAATACTGCGGTCTCAGATAGTCCTCACTGACCACAGTACCACCACCCTCGCAAGTAATGGTTTTTTTTACCTGTCTAGAGAACCCCTATGATCTTAGCATGTCTTTCAGACCAGGAAGGAGAGATCACTAACTATTTTATGATTCTCTATAAAACATTCATTAATAAAGCCTTAACGGTGACTACAAATCACAGAGCAACTTTATTATTTTATATTTGTTTTTTTGTTATACATAATTGAAGTCAAAACTATTTATAATATAACTTAACATTTATATATGAAAAGAAAAAATAATAATAAAAAAAAAAAACCAAAACAAACAGAAAAGGGGAAGTAAACGGGTTAGGAATTAAAAGTGCTATTGCAAGATATTACAAGTACATTCCCCTTGAATGATTTATGAACTGGGATTTTTGGACGGAACAAAAATGATTTAATTTTTGTGGCCATTTTCTATATACAATCAAAAGCCAATGAAAAAAACAACAAAAAAAAAAAAACAACTAATTACTAAAACAAACAAACAACAACAAGCAAACAACAAATTCACTATTTATAGTCTGTCAGTCTGACTGATTGTTAGACCGACTCTATTTACAATTACACTGATAAACAAGTTTTGGATTTCTTATATGTCATTCACGTTTTCGGAATCAGTTTTTGATGCTGATTTTGAATCTGTAAATCATTTTGCTCTATCAGCTCAAATTATTAAGATATTGCCGAACAAAGTTTTGTATGCACCCAAACAGGAATAGACTGCTGAGAGCATAATTTTATGCACACAAACCCACGCACCTGCGCGTACACACATGTTCACAAACACACATACCTCGTAATTATATACGTATATTGGCAATGTTCTTTTTTTTCTGCAGTTTCAGACTTCATAAAAGGAGCAGTGAATGTGGCAATTGCAAGTTGTTTAAAATATGGCGACCAGAGGATGCGTAAATTCACCGGATCTGTTTTGCTATGTGTGCGGCTTTTTCACAAACAAGTCTCATCAGAAGACTTTCCCGCCGTTACTGAAGAAAGCTTATCAACTTTATTTTGACTCAAAGGTGGATTGTGGTAAGTCGTGGGCACCACAGTTCATCTGTTCGACATGTTCATGCAACTTGCATGGTTGGATGAGGAAGGCAAAGAAAAAAAACCACATGGCATTCGGAGTTCCTATGATATGGCGTGAGCAAAGCAATCACTCCACAGATTGTTATTTTTGTTTGGCAAACATCAATGGAATTTGTTATAAAACTCGTACTGTCAATTACCCAAACGTTCCATCAGTTTCAAAACCAATTCCACACGATCCTGTCATTTGTCCAGTACCACAATCGCCTGTAGAATACACAATAGACGAAGAGAAGGATGAAGAAAGTGATGTTCCATCTTGTGCCGATGACTCAGACCCTGACTACAAAGCTGCCGGAGAAGGAATTCATTTGATGAATTATGCTGAACTTTGCGACCTTGTGCGAGATCTGGCGCTAACAAAAGGCCAAGCTGAACTTCTTGGTTCACGGTTAAATGAATTTAATTTGCTTGCACCAGGTACAGCTACAGCAAACTTTCGTCAATGGCATAAACAGCTTGTTCAATACTTTGATGTGACTGGCAGTATTTGCCACTGCACAGATGTTGACGGCCTTATGAGAAGTCTTGGTGTCGAACACATTGTTGAAGATTGGCGACTGTTCATTGACTCGTCAAAGACTAGCTTAAAAGCAGTATTGTTGCACAATGGAAACAAATATGCTTCAGTACCAGTTGGATATTCTGCCCACATGAAAGAGACATATGAAAACATGTCGGAACTGTTGGAAACAATACGTTATCGCGTGTACAACTGGAATATCTGCGGCGATCTAAAAGTAATAACTATTTTGATGGGAATGCAGACAGGGTACACAAAGTACATGTGCTTCATATGTGAATGGGACAGCCGAGATAAGAAGCACCACTATACAAAAAAGAATTGGTCGATCAGAGACAGAATGCAACCAGGAAACGAAAACGTTCTTCATCAACCGTTGGTTGATCGTGACAAAATTCTCATGCCACCGCTTCATATAAAATTAGGACTGATGAATAACTTTGTCAAGGCATTAGACAGCAAATCGGATGCATTTATATACCTATGCAACAAGTTTCCAGAGCTCAGTTATGCTAAAGTCAAGGAAGGTATTTTCATAGGTCCACAAATAAGAAAAATCATGGACGATGAAGACTTTCAAAACACTTTAAGTCATCCTGAAAAAAATGCGTGGGTGGCATTCAAGTCAGTCGTAACAAATTTTCTTGGAAATAAGAAGTCTGTCGACTATGAAACAGTTGTAAAGAAATGCATTAGTGCCTACAAACACCTGGGATGCAATATGTCTCTGAAAATTCATTTACTCGATTCACATCTAGACTTCTTCCCAGAAAACCTAGGCGCAGTAAGCGATGGACATGCCAAACGCTTCCACCAGGACATTTCTGTGATGGAGTCACGCTACCAGGGCCGGTGGAGTGCAGCGATGTTAGCTGACTACTGTTGGACTCTAAAACGCGAGTTGCCAAGTACTCAGTACAAGCGGAAGTCCACAGCCAAGAAATTCAAACCATGAACATTTTAAACATTTTACACATGTATTTGACTTTAAATGGAATATATTTTTTACATATAATTTTATTAGTTCGAACTGATTTCATGCTTGTGTTTAATATTTTTTTTTACATTAACTGCAAAAGAGAATATATGGTTTAAAAATTTCATTTTTATTCATATTGGAGTATTATAACTATAATAAAAAAATTAAGATTGCGGATTTCTTAAAATTGGAGGCTGATAGAGACAAATGGTTTGCATATTCGAAATCAGTGTGTGTAAATTGAGTATGATTAGATGATGGGTACCAAGAAATCCACGAAAAATTATTTTTTGTTTTCCAGTGTTATCTAAGATTAAAAACTTGAAAAACGGAGACATATAATACTCAACTGTTTTTCTTGTACGGTGATCAGTCAAAATCCTGAAAAAAAAAATGAACATCAAGAACAAATTGGTGTCCAACAACATCATAGTGACCAAATGACTACTCTGGTCTACAGTCCATACCTGGATATCATTAGCATGCTTGTCGTATAGTTGAAAACATCTGGGGGCTAAAATAAATTTTGGTCTAATTAAACCTGAAGGCAGTGAAAGCCGCTAAATGATCAATTACTGCCCGCTCATTTGTGATACTTGTTTGATCTCTTTGAATTGAAGATCTATCTATCCATCCATCCATCTCTATCTATCTATCTATCTATCTATCTATCTATCTATCTATCTATCTATCTATCTATCTATCTATCTATCTATCTATCTATCTATCTATCTATCTATCTATCTATCTATCTATCTATCTATCTATCTATCTATCTATCTATCTATCTATCTGTCTGTCTGTCTGTCTGTCTGTCTGTCTGTCTGTCTGTCTGTCTGTCTGTCTGTCTATCTATCTATCTATCTATCTATCTATCTATCTATCTATCTATCTATCTATCTATCTATCTATCATCCTCTCATCCACCCATTATGCCATTTTTCTGTCACTCTGTCTCTGAAGAAAAACTGCATCAATATCTCTTAGATTTTATGTATGTATGTATGTATGTATGTATGTATGTATGTATGTATGTATGTATGTATGTATGTATGTATCTATCTATCTATCTATCTATCTATCTATCTATCTATCTATCTATCTATCTATCTATCTATCTATCTATCTATCTATCTATCTATCTATCTATCTATCTTCCTATCTATCTATCTATCTATCTATCTATCTATCTATCTATCTATCTATCTATCTATCTATCTATCTATCTATCTATCTTCCTATCTATCTATCTATCTATCTATCTATCTATCTATCTATCTATCTATCTATCTATCTATCTATCTATCTATCTATCTATCATCCTCTCATCCACCCATTATGCCATTTTTCTGTCACTCTGTCTCTGATGAAAAACTGCATCCATATCTCTGAGATTTTATGTATAAGATTCAAGATAAAATGAAAGTCACATCAATAAAGTTACCCCCGTAGCAGGAAAAAGTTAATAAGGTAGTAAGACTCATCCGGAAACAATGGTCCCCATGCAGTGTAAAATGGGGTTCAGCTCGCATGAAATTAAAAATTTAGAAATAAATTTCGAATGCGATGGGGCCCCTGGCAACTGTTCGTGGCCGTAGATTTTTTTCTATTGATTGAGCTAACAGAAACTGACAATCGTAGTAAGCCTTATTTTTTAATTGATTGATCTAACGGAAACTGACAATCATAGTGTGCCTTATTTTTTAATTGATTGATCTAACGGAAACTGACAATCGTAGTAAGCCTTATTTTTTAATTGATTGATCTAACGGAAACTGACAATCATAGTGAGCCTTATTTTTTAATTGATTGATCTAACGGAAAAGACAATTATAGTAAGTCAATCAACCGTCCTATCTGTTGTTACACAATCATTGCCGGAAGTTTTCAAAACTTTTTAGCAAGTAAGACAAAAAAAAAATACTTGGAACTTTAAATGCAAGTTTTTAACATGAGTCTTGAATATTTCCTTAAACAATGGAAGGCCTCCATTTCGACAGAGACGGCATCACAATATTTTATCTTTCATTTCGATGGAAACCATAATAGTAAAGCGATACCCATAATGACCACCCATTGTACCCCCCCCCCACCACCTCATTACAATATTCTACGAAATTGCTTTTTAATATTCATTCTATATATAGCATAGAGTGTTACAAGTTCAGAGATGCTCCTTTCGTGTAAAAAATGGTCTAACAGTTACATCCTTTTTCGGTGTAAGTTACAAAATTCACATTACATAAAATATTATAATCTTTTGTTTTTTTTTAAATCAGGGAAAACCCCCATTTGATGAATCGTTCAGTGTACAACTATCCCAACGTGAACATCCGGGTCTGATGTCTGTTAATGACTTAACGGATTTAAACAAGATAGCTGTATTCAAAGCTATATTTAACATTTCGATGGCTGCGCGTTTTGCCTAAGGCGACACTGACTGAACAAAAAATTCGCGGAGGGAAGTGAGAGGGGGGAGGGGGGAATGAATGTGTGTGTGTGGGGTTGAGGGAATCAGGATGTTAGTAATAAGTATTTGTGTCCCTCTTCTTCGTATCGATATCAGTAAAGTTTAGTTTTGGTGATAATGTTTTACACATCACAACTTCAAATATAATTTTTTTAATGTTTTGTCATGGGTAGAAAGTGCTGTGCACTACGTTGGGTTGGAAGTGACTAAAACTGACCTATATATCATAGTGCTCTTCCCATTTATACTTCATTGTTAATTCAAATCACTGATGACACATGACCTTATTTCCCGGTGTCTCAATATTCTTTCATTCGTTCGTTCGCTCGTTCGTTCATTCATTCGTTCATTAATTCATTCATGAATTCATCAATTATTTAATTAATTAACATTAATTAATTCATTCATTCGTTCATTACTTCCTTAATTCATTCATGCATTAATTAATTAATTCGTTCGTTCGTTCGTTCATTCATTCATTCGTTCATTCATTCATCGTTCATTCATTCATTCTTTCATTCATTCATTCATTCAATCGTTCATTCATTCATTCGTTCATTCATTCATTCATTCGTTCATTCATTCATTCATTTAATCGTTCATTCATTCATTCATTCGTTCATTAATTCATTCGTTCGTTCATTCACTCATTCATTCAATCGTTCATTCATTCATTCATTCATCGTTCATTCATTCGTTCATTCATTCAATCGTTTATTCATTCATTCGTTCATTCATTCGTTTATTCATTCAATCGTTTATTCATTCATTCGTTCATTCATTCATTCATTCGTTCATTCATTCCTTCATTCAAAAAAATAAACAAACAAACAAACAAACAAACAAACTCAACGGTGTTTGTAACTGCACGGCTTTTGTAATGTGAATACCCGTAATATTGACACTGCACGGCTTTTTTTATAATGGGGATACCTGTATTATTGACAAAGTCTTTACGTGTCTCATGATTCAACTAAATTAAAATGTCATTTTTTGTACACTTAATAATCGACTCAAAAAATTTTTCTTATTTAAAATTTTTTATTAGTCACAGTAAAGTACAATGACCACTAAAAGTATTTCTCTAAATAACAACTCGGTGTTGCTATATATTTAGGTGTCGTGTATCTTTTTAATACTGCTCGATTTTACCCAAAAACAACACAACTAACTCAAAAATTAACTAAATGTTTTTATTTTTTTATTTTTTATTCATCAAAGTTTAACATGAAGTAAAAAAAAAATACAAAGTGAATATATTTTTTTCCAATATTCTATAAAATTTAAATCATATGCTTATATATAGATACTTCTTATGAGTTACAACAACTAGTTTTTAATTTACGAGAAATAGTAGGATGTAAGTACTACCTTGGATGCTAATATAAATTTTATATTCTTATGTCGAATTTAATCAATGTAAAGCATGGGTGTTACAACTTAACCTAATTAATATCTTAATAGTATATATACCCGTTGAATATTGAATGAGTGAGTAGATCAGCGTATTTCAGTATTTTAACACAATATTTACATATTTACATTTCATTACATGAATTTATACCCTTAAAACACAACCACCAAATAGGTTAGTTGTTTTTCTGCACACTAGAATACATTCATGCTTTATTTGATATATATACATATACAGTGGATTCCGCTTAATTGGGACACCGCTTAATTGGGACAGCCGCTTATTTGGGACAAATCTCAAAGAAACCAAACCAAGAAGCCAATAGTAAATGTGTATGTTTAATTGGGACAGCCGCTTAATTGGGACGAAAAGCCTCGGTCCCGGTGTGTCCCAATTAAGCGGAATCGACTGTATATATATATATATATATATATATATATATATATATATATATTTATATATATATATATATATATATATATATATATATATATAGAGAGAGAGAGAGAGAGAGAGAGAGTATGTCCATGTCCGTCCATCCACCTATCAATTTTTGCATTTATCTGTCAAAAATGATACGTGATAACATTTTTTTTGTTCATCCATCTTTCAATCTTCAAATCTGTCTGTCAAAAAAATGATAACATAATATGACAGTATAATATAAAATATGTTCTTTATAGGACACACGATATTATACAATCAGATGCCCCCCCCCCCCCGGTAGATCAATCACAAGAATTGTGTTTGTGATGTTTTAAATGGATATAAAATAGTCAACAAAACCTGCCAGGTCTTTTTTATTTAACATTATGCTGGAACTTTACAAGAACAGTAGCCTGGAATCTGGAAATACCGGTAGGTCACCGTCTGACCTGGGTCATTGGGGTAGATGGCCAGCGGCAAGACAACGTACACCTGGTCACAGATACCTGGACACACACCACGTTTTCTGTAGACGGGAAATGTTCAAGTTCATTTAATAACATACCGTCATACTTCCGTATGTAGGCGAAGTGATCATTATGATAATTACATCAGTAACTCATTGAATATTTTAATGAATTAATGTGTATGTCTGTTATTTTAAATATTTTTCATAAAGTCTATTGAAATGATGTAATCTGACTTACCCACAAAACCCATGCCTAATTATTTGATATGTTCCAATGTGTTTCACCTGAGCGATGGTCCTTGTTGTACCAGTCAGGTCTACCAGCGTGGAGTTAATGAAGTAACTTTCAATCCTGGATAATAAGTATCATACTTTTAAAACTATAAATATATGACAGCTTAAAAAAAAAAACAAAAAAAAAAACCCAATAACAACAAAACACAAACACTTAAGTATTAATCCAAACTTAAGACACGTGCGAAACGAAATCGGCTATTTATGCAAGAATTCAATAAAACATGAGACCTGAAATATGAGTTAAAACATTTAGTTCATGTAAAGGATGTTTGTGGTGTAGCACGACCACCGCTGCGACCATGTAAAGGATGTTATTGTATGAACTGGTTTATAATGAGAAACTCAATTCATGTTCCATGGTTCATATAATTTATTAACAACACAATAAAATATAAACAGAATAAATCCAATATAAGCTGAATTCACAATGACTGATAATCTCCTCAACTCAATGAATAAATACTTATTAACAATAAACTCAACTGATCAATTAAACACATATACTCTGATATACTGAATATGCTGATTCGCTAATTAACTGATGATCATCTAACTGAATTCCGAACTAAACTCGAATACTCTCTCTCTCTCTCTCTGTACTCCACTGAACTGAACTTCTGAACTGACTGAATGACCTCTCAACTTCCAAACATCGTCTTTATATAATTTACTTGCATCCAACTCGAACATTCTACGTCCCTCTCTATTCCCTTCTTAAACAATCCTATTTACAATAAAAATCATATTTATATTCTCTAAATATCTAGAATCTTGACCCCGTGACCTCATGTTGACCTGGTTGGCCAAGCTCCAAACATATACACACACCTGTGTGCGTAGTACACACAACTATACCATGACAGTTCATTTATTACAACAACTAATTATACTACAAAGTAATACATAATTCTATTTTGATTTTGTGTTCTATTCCATTATTGTAACTATTTTTACATAGCAGATATTCCCTTATTGAAACTGTTTTTACATGACAGATATTCCATTATTGTAACTGTTTTTACATGACAGATATTCCCTTATTGTAACTATTTTTACATGACAGATATTCCATTATTGTAACTATTTTTACATGACAGATATTCTCAAGTTTTCTTTCGATTCAGTGGCGACGTGCGGAACAATTTCATCGAAAGATTTTAAAATCATGAACGAATGTGTTCAATAAAACAGTGCCGCCGTTTGGGACCTTATGCTGAGGTCTTAATCCTAACCTTATTTTTGTGCCCTATGTCTTCTGTTAGTAATCTACACTTGTCTACTTCTAGTCACCTACCCGTCCACTTCTAGTCATCTACCTGTCTACTTCTAGTCAACAACCTATGTCTTCTGTTAGTAATCTACACTTGTCTACTTCTAGTCATCTACCTGTCTACTTCTAGTCAACTACCTATGTCTTCTGTTAATAATCTACACTTGTCTACTTCTAGTCATCTACCTGTCTACTTCTAGTCAACTACCTATGTCTTCTGTTAGTAATCTACACTTGTCTACTTCTAGTCATCTACCTGTCTACTTCTAGTCAACTACCTATGTCTTCTGTTAGTAATCTACACTTGTCTACTTCTAGTCATCTACCTGTCTACTTCTAGTCAACTACATATGTCTTCTGATAGTAATCTACACATGTCTACTTCTAGTCACCTACCTGTCTACTTCTAGTCAACTACCTATGTCTTCTGTTAGTAATCTACACTTGTCTACTTCTAGTCACCTACCTGTCTACTTCTAGTCAACAACCTATGTCTTCTGTTAGTAATCTACACTTGTCTACTTCTAGTCATCTACCTGTCTACTTCTAGTCAACTACCTATGTCTTCTGTTAGTAATCTACACTTGTCTACTTCTAGTCATCTACCTGTCTACTTCTAGTCAACTACATATGTCTTCTGATAGTAATCTACACATGTCTACTTCTAGTCACCTACCTGTCTACTTCTAGTCAACTACCTATGTCTTCTGTTAGTAATCTACACTTGTCTACTTCTAGTCATCTACCTGTCTACTACTAGTCAACTACCTATGTCTTCTGTTAGTAATCTACACTTGTCTACTTCTAGTCATCTACCTGTCTACTTCTAGTCAACTACCTATGTCTTCTGTTAGCAATCTACACATGTCTACTTCTAGTCACCTACCTGTCTACTTCTAGTCAACTACCTATGTCTTCTGTTAGTAATGTACACTTGTCTACTTCTAGTCACCTACCTGTCTACTTCTAGTCAACAACCTATGTCTTCTGTTAGTAATCTACACTTGTCTACTTCTAGTCATCTACCTGTCTACTTCTAGTCAACAACCTATGTCTTCTGTAAGTAATTCCTGTCTTCTTCTAGTCAACTACCTATGTCTTCTGTTAGTAATCTACAACTGTCTACTTCTAGTCATCTACCTGTCTACTTCTAGTCAACAACCTATGTCTTCTGATAGTAATTCCTGTCTTCTTCTAGTCAACAACCTATGTCTTCTGTTAGTAATTCCTGTCTTCTTCTAGTCATCTACCTGTCTACTTCTAGTCAACTACATATGTCTTCTGTTAGTAATCTACAATTGTCTACTTCTAGTCACCTACCTGTCTACTTCTAGTCAACAACCTATGTCTTCTGTTATTAATTCCTGTCTTCTTCTAGTCATCTACCTGTCTACTTCTAGTCAACTACATATGTCTTCTGTTAGTAATCTATAATTGTCTACTTCTAGTCACCTACCTGTCTACTTCTAGTCAACAACCTATGTCTTCTGTAAGTAATTCCTGTCTTCTTCTATTCAACTACCTATGTCTTCTGTTAGTAATTCCTGTCTTCTTCTAGTCATCTACCTGTCTACTTCTAGTCAACTACCTATGTCTTTTGTTAGTAATCTACAATTGTCTACTTCTAGTCACCTACCTGTCTACTTCTAGTCAACAACCTATGTCTTCTGATAGTAATTCCTGTCTACTTCTATCAACTACCTTTATCTTCTACATTTGACTACTGCTAAGGTGGGTGTCACCTTTACTCTTTCAGCTCTGATGGGAATGGAAGAAAAGTTTCATACCCCCCCTCCACCCCACCCCACCCCATCCCATTTTTTAAAAAGTTATATCAACTAATAAATACAAACACACTGAGTGTTAAATACTTACGTGCTACAACATATATTAGTCTCAGCAGACGGCACGGATGGTTTCACCGGTTTCCCTGTAGTGGCAGGAGGCGGGTACACAGAAGGAATGGAGAGGGGATATTCACCTCCCATTGAGCCTCCCGTTCGTTCTACTGGCCTGGGCGGCACATACGGGTAGACGCTAGGTGGGTTCTCATATCTGCTGTTATTTCCACCCCCGTCTGGGTCTGCGACCATGCCTATTGCGTTGTTGTGTCCATCTGTTATAATGTGGGAATCGCTTTTCAGGACGTTTCTCAGGTCGTTGAAAGCCGCGGACTCAGACTGCGATTGAGGTGACCGGATTGAGTTTTGGAAAGGCAGCAGATTGCCGCGGCCACTGAAGGTCATCCGCTGGTCAAGTAACCGAGACTTCCTGGGTGCGCACATGACCCTCACACACGCCTCCCGAGTGTCGAACTCAATCAGTGAAAGATATCTCTGGAATTGGCTGAGGAACATCTGCTGGTATGGATTTCTCACAGCGCTGCTGTAGGCTTTTATAGATCCAGTCAATGTGACCATGAAGCAACTGACCATTGTCCACTGAAACAAACGGGCCAGCACCGACATTATCTATACAGATAAATAAAAAATAAACAACAACATTAATGGTTTGTTTACGTCTATGTCAAAATCAAAATCTTCTTAAATTCACATCACTGAGATGTCCTCGAACCATGGATGGTCAGTGAAGCCACTTACATATAGTAAAAACAGAAATATAGTACGCAATTATTTCAATTGATCGATTGTTACACAAGAGAGCGTCTCTGTTTTCACTTCAGTAAGGACATGCTATCTTTGACCAATAGGGTTTTCACTTTGCTTTTTTTTTTCTAAAAAATAATAGGGATCGCCCACTACTGATTTCAGAGTGAATGTATTGTACTCGTTTGATGCAAAGTAAAGCAGTGAAGAGATACAGTTATTAAATGTGTGAGTCTATTAGTTGCACAACATGAAGTGCTGTTCTATTTACTATGGCAGGCAATGTTGAGGAATAAACTTACATAAAAGTCTATTTCTGTTACAAATTTGTCTACAACATCTCTACATATGATGGATATGTGCAGCTTCAGAAGTATGGTGATGGATATTATGATGTTTTAATAACGAACTGTATGGTATGGTAGTACATGTAGTCTAGATGAACAAAATGACGTGGACAAATAAACTTTGAAAAGAAAAAAAAAGGGACTTAAAACCGATTGGGAAATGAAAAAGATTGCCACGGAAAGATATTGGTAAACGAACAGTCTTGTTTTGTAGGGCAGAGCAAAGAGTGTACAACACATGCCAGGTGTACAACACATGCCAGGTATACAACACATGCCTAGTGTACAACACATGCCAGGTGAGCAACACATGCCTAGTGTACAACACATGCCAGGTGAGCAACACATGCCAGGTGAGAAACACATGCCAGGTGAGCAACACATGCCTAGTGTACAACACATGCCAGGTGAGCAACAAGTGCCAGGTGTACAACACGTGCCTAGGTAAACACCTGCCTCGTGTACAACACATGCCAGGTGTACAACTCATGCCATGTGAGCAACACATGCCAGGTGAGCAACACATGCCTAGTGTACAACACATGCCAGGTGTACAACACATGCCAGGTGTACAACACATGCTAGGTTTACCGCGGTGGAAAAAAAAAACATAGAATACTAAATAAATATTTCTCGAAAGTATCAAAATTTTATTTTGGCAAAGTCATTACTGATAGCAAAATTAATACACTAGAATTCATCAAAGACAATAGATTATTTGTAAAGAAATAATTTAAGATGAGAAAATAAATAACATGTAGGACAGACAGATAGTCACCAAAAATCCTGGTAAAATTTTACAAACAAATAATTAGATTGAAAGGAACGCAGGCAAAAAAATTGTGAATTCCATAAAAAGAATAGCCTTGAATTCGCGAAATTTTAAATCAAAATGTATAAAAATAGGTTCAGAGCACTTGTGTTTATTGATATGTTTAAGTCTACCTGCCTTGCTGCAGACTATTCTGTTATCACATAGCAGACAATGCCATAGGTTTAAAAACAAAACAAAGGTAATGTTATTAAAGATTACATACATGTTTTACTGCTTTTAGTCCAAAGCTGTCAGAAAAGTAAACACCAACAATAGACAGTAGTCAAGTAAACTCCAACAATAGACAGGTGTCAAGTAAACTCCAACAATAGACAGGTGTCAAGTTAACTCCAACAATAGACAGGTGTCAAGTTAACTCCAACAATAGACAGGTGTCAGGTATAATATGTTGACGCCTGAACCATTTTTTGAATCTGATTGTCTACCCTATTATATAGCTCAGTTTTGTTTGATACATAAAGTATCATTAATATTCTGATCTCTAGATAAAAGTTTCCGAAGATAAAAATAGATTTTAAGTTTCATTCAAGGCCCAAAGGCAATGAACATCGAGTGGTTGGTGTTTTATGAATTATTGGATTTCTAATACATTTTGACTTAAGCAAATTGTAAAAGCGAAAAATAAATAAAAAAATAATTGAATTATAAAATAAATAATGACTTAAATGTAGTGAATTTGGGCTCAAATTGTTTTGTTAGGTCACTGATGCCAGGCAAGCGCATAGAAATACCGTTCAACTACGTACCCAGATGTCCTTCAAAATTGTATGGGGGGGGGGGGAAGTCCATGGGAAAAAACCAGTCGGGTTCCTATCATCATTTTAGGTTGAAATTCGAACTAGCAGTTGGCCATCCGGCTTTTGGGGCACTATGCGATTACCCAATTTTTAGCATACATAAATATGTATATCAAATATATAATATTTGAAATTTTAATATTTTCAATATATAAGATCCTTAATCTCTCGGAGTAAATCATGCTATATTTACACCACATCCGTGAGCTGCAAATAAGATGTCACGAATTTCGGAACACATTACATAGATAAGTGCATCTGGCCTCGAGCAAGTTTAAATTATTTAAATAAATAGAGGAGAATTTTGAATCAAACAGGGGATTTCCCTGTCTTGTAACTTAAAATGTTTATTAAAAGCAAAACAAATTTATGTAGTAAAAGTATGTTTGTACGTTTGTTTTATTGTTTGGTTATGGCGAAAAACTGCATTAATAATGATTAGTAGACCTGACCTAGATATGGACTATTTCCAGAGCCGTTTCAAAATTTGTTAGGGCCGTAGACAGAGACCTAGTTTGGTTTAAAAACAAACCAACAACGAAACAAACCCGAGTAAACCTAAACAAATCACAATAAACCCAGACAAACCCAAACTAAATCAAACAAGCCCAAACTAACAAAACAAACAAAAACAAAAAAAGACATAAACAAACCGAAACAAACCTAAACTAAACAAACAACAACAAAAAAATAATAAAAAAAAACAACCTTTCGGATCCTAGATGTTCTGTGTACATACATGATACTTCATTGATTTGTATCAATGTTTTAAAATTATTGTATTACACCCTGAGGAGGGGGGGAGCATTTTAAATCTTGGGGCACAGAAGTTCTTAGATTAGTGAGTCGTTTTTGATTTAGAAACAAAAATTGACAGAGAGGACCTGCCCAACAGCAATATCTACTTGAACTAATATTATTAAAATATATGTATAGAATTAAACAAATCTTTTTATAAAAATACATTAAAAATTAAAAAACAACAAAAACTCAACAACTCAACAACTCAACTCAACAACTAAACAACTCAACAACTAAACAACTCAACTCAACAACTAAACAATTAAACAACTCAACAACTAAACAACTAAACAACTCAACAACTAAACAAAAAACAAGCAATTTAAGCCTGTTCCATACTGGACACAGGACGTGTTAGCGCATTTTCGTGTATGTATCAGTACGTATGCTATATTTCAGTAAATATTTGTCAATTTTGGAAATGTTTATAAATTCAATTGTGTAATGCATATATCTGAAAAAGTATTTTCTCTTAAATCTAACTACAAGTGGTTTGTGGTCACTGAAATAGGACTCATAATTGAAACATTCTAAATTGTAGTTATTTAATCGTCCGAAAACTCCGTCAATTGTTGTTTGATAAATTGTTGTTGCCAATCTTTGTGAAAGTAGTTGAATGTTGAAGTTTGTTTCGAAGAAATTTTCAATTTCTGCCCCGGGCTCTTTGAAATCTTGATTGAAGTCCCAACAAATGATGATTTTTGGTTGATTGAGCTGTGCTGCAAAGTTGTCATTGATTATGGGTTTTATAAAAAGTAAGGGAAGTAAGTCATGTTGAATAACTGTTACAAAAATAAATAATGATTTCGCCCCCTTTGTTTAGCTTATTATCTATATATAATATATAAGCCCCTTAGGAGCCCTGAAGCCCGGCCCTGAACTTTTGATGTACACATGGCAGGCCAAAACCTACAAAATGATATATACATCATGGGTCTAGGACTTATGGTTGCTGAGATATAGGACGCTTTTTTATTAATATAGCTTATATAGTAAAAAACGGTACTTTATAAGCCCCCTTTTACGGCCCTCAGAGGTCAGATCGCGAAATGGAGAAAAGTCATTTCTTGGCAGACCAAGACCTACAAAATGATATATACATCATGGGTCTAGGACTTATGGTTGTTGAGATCTAGGGTGATGACGGACAGACAGACAGACAGACAAAACGGGGACAATAGAGCATTTTTTTTTCGAAAATGCTCTAACAACTCAACTAAACAACTAAACAACAAAACAACTAAACAACTAAACAAACAACAACTCAACTAAACAACTAAACAACTAAACAAAAAACAACTCAACTAATAAACAACTCAACTAAACAACTAAACAACTCAACAACTAAACAACTCAACTAAACAACTAAACATCTCAACAAATAAACAAATAAACAACTCAACTAAACAACTAAACATTTCAACAACTAAACAACTAAACAACTCAACAACTCAACTAAACAACTCAACAACTAAACAAATAAACAACTCAACTAAACAACTAAAAAACTAAACAACTCAACAACTAAACAACTCAACTAAAGAACTAAACAACTAAACAACTCTACCACTCAACCACTAAACAACTCATTATATTAACAATTATAAATTGGGGGCACCGGGGCTGGTACCGGGGTGCCGGTACTTAGTGATGGATCGCCCAAATTTTAGTTAAAACCCAGCGTCTAGTTTAGTTTTCATTGCGCACAATTTTAAAATAATTCAATTTTAACAAAATAATAATATGATAAATTAATAATAAACGTTAAAATACAAGAAATGTAATAATTTTTTCCCCACATTGAAAAATGTGCCGGTGCGTACCGTCACAAAAAAGCACTGCATAAATAATAAAGACATTTTTATAGTGTCTTATATTCTGTTCTATTACATGCACTTCATTGTAGAGAATGCATATTTATGTTAAAAGAAGACATTCCTTTTATATTTCTAAACATCATTGATGTGTGAAACATCAGCAGTATTCAAACATTAACTCTCTAGTAAAGATTACGTTAAGATAATACTTCATAAAATAGAAATAGGAAAAAAATTTAACAGACTAATCGCAAAGTAGATAAGGGAGGTAAACTAATCAAGAAAATAAAAATAGCATTGGTAAGATATTACAAGAGTACTTTACCTTGGACGATTAAAAAAATGGAACCCTCTCCTTGAAGAGGAAGGCTGGATGAAATAAAGGCTGTGTAATGGGGCCAGTGATATTTACGTTAACGAGAATAAGAATAAGAACGAAAATTATTGAAATTCGTTAACGATAACGAAAATAAAAACAAAAATTATTTTGAGAACGGTAATAGAATAGAAATAAAAATTAATTTTCATGAATAGAATAGTAATAATAACGAAAATTATTATTGAACGAATATCGCGTGGAATATGTTCCGCCATTTGCGCCGAATTCCGTGTTTTCGTGTTGACGCATTCGTCCAGTCATTTCTGTCAAAATCCGTAATTTGTATTGTAGTAAAAAGCGCTAAAGAATCGCATTTCTTCATGATCGGTTACTTCCGGTTCAAAAACTTTCGCCGGTTTATTTATTCGATTTATATTTGTTTTGGACGAGTAAAGTTTGTTTTTGAGGACAATGAGTTCATTATCAAAGATGTTAGCTGGAAGAAAGAAGGAGAGTCTGGTGTGGGATTACTTTACATATATGGAGCAGGAAGGGAAAGTGAAATGTAAAGTACAAATATGCTGTCGCATCTCCGCAGATTACATAAGCAGGAGTATGAGCAGTATGTTAAAGCAACCGAGGCGAGATCATTAAAGACAAAACCAAAGAAAACGACGGTCTGCAAAAATGCGACTCAGACATTGGCTGATTGCGTTCAACGTAAAATCGTATCTTGGTCAACAGAGTCGCAGGAGTATCAACAGCGTTTGTCCAGTGTGATGGACATGTTGATAGACACCTGCTATCCGGTCACAAAGGTTGACAAGCCGTCATTCAGACACATGATTAAAACACTTGATCCAAAGTTCCTTCTCCCTGGTTAGTTTTTTAAGTGTTAAGTACTTAGCAGTTCATAAATTCATAATTTCATATTCTTTATGAACAGCTTTATACATAGCTTATATCTTATACATATCTTAGTTTCTGGCTTGGCTGTAATTTTTTTTAAAGTTAACTATGGACTTTGTCAAATAAACAATGTCACAATATTAGCCACCACTGTTCTTTAAGATATTTATGTTTATTGCTTTCTAGCGTCGTCGACAATGAACAAGAAATTTACTGAACAGTTCACTCTGAAGTCGGTTTGCATAAGGGCCTTACTTGATCGAGCACGCTGGATAACCATATGCCTTGATGGATGGTCGAAGCCAGGATTGTCATCTTCATTCGTTGGAATTTCAGCATGTTTTTTTGACCCAGAAACGTCTACTCCGATTCATGCTTTTTTGAATTTGACCGAGATTGAACATCCTCATACAGGTGAAAGACTGGCAGCATGTCTTGACAGCAGTCTCACATTATGGAATATAGCTCCTGAGAAAGTTTTATTGGTCATATGCGATAATGGAACAAATATAGTAAAGGCTGTTACCATATTGCAAAAGAAGCACCAGGTAATGCGGCATTTTACTTCATTTCCATTTCCGAATAATTGTGGATTTTGTTTTTGTGTTTATAAATTTTGAGATCAGCTTAAGTGGTCAATTTACTCACAAAAAGTTTAGTATTGATTATTGAACTGATGAAATGGAAAAAAATCTGGGTTCATAGTAAATTGTAGATAATTGTTCAAGGTTATATGTTCGTCTTATTTCAGGAACAAAATGATAACCAAGTGTCAGAAAGCGACGTTGAGGATGAAGAAGTTGAAACCAGTAACACTTCAGAAAGTTCAGATGGTTATGATGGCCATGCTCCTGAAAATATAAACGAGGAAGACAAACTTGATCTTCCAGAACACGTGCCGCTAAGACGGCTGGCATGTTTGGCACATACTTTACAGCTCATAACCAAACCAGTTTACAGCCATTACGATGTCCTGCTAGCCAAGACTCGTAATCTCGTCAGTCGCATCAGAAAATCAGGTGCTGCTACAGAGAAGTTAATAAAGATTTGTGGAAAAACAGTTATTTCTGACTGTGTCACAAGGTGGAGCAGCACCTATACCATGATCAAACGTTTAATCACAATCAAGAACGCAGTTAACGAGATTCTGACTGGCCTTGGTAAGGAATGTATCTTGTAATTCTTTGTATAATATTACTTTTGTTTGTTCTGTAACTTCTGTCTTTTTTGTTTGTTCTGACATTTTGTAAATTCCTTCATTGTGATTTCAAATTTTAAACTAAAATTTATGCTTGACAAACTGGGTAACAGACTTTCTTTTGGGTAATCTCCCATTGAAGTTTTATCTTTCTGGCATATTGCAGGCATGGATTCCTTGCTTCCAAGTGAATGGCAGAGGCTAGAAGAGGTTGTCACCCTGCTGGAACCATTTGCGGTACAGACGGATATTCTGCAGTCCGACACCCAATCACTGTCTACTATCATCCCATCACTGGTAAATCTGGAATGTCATCTTTAACAGTCCCCAGCACCGAAGATCCTAACAAGCATTCTTCTGCGTGATTTTAGAAGCAGATTTGAATACATTTTTAATCCTGAATGTATCAGTTTTAATCCTTTGCCAGCTGCTGCATGCCTACTTGATCCTAGTCTTGCTGATGTTCTTTTCTCACCTGACTTGTCACCACTTTTAAATGCTGCAAAAATGATCATCTATACACTAATTGGTTCAGAGTCATCCTCATCTTCATCTGAGATTCCATTGGAACCTGGTTTATCTTCACCTCCTCCAGCACTGCAAAGGTTCAAGTTTCTCGCTACCCGGCTTGTTGAAAATGCCTTAACTTCATCACCAACTGCATCTAGAAGTCAGGACACTGTACAATGTCAGTTGAATCGGTATATAACAGACACTACAGACAGGAATACTTTTACAACGACAACGGATTCTCTGGTATTCTGGCACAACAGAAAAGCAACTTACAGCAAACTGTCAAAAATCGCTGAGGATTTGTTAACGGCACCTGCTTCGCAGGCATACGTAGAACGAATCTTTTCTATGTGTGGAATGTTAACCACTGGGAGGCGAAAAAGAATGCAAACATTCCTTGAAATGAGGGTCTTTTTGAAATTAAACAAGAACATTGCTCAACTGTGATAAGCTTGTTCTTATTTTATCACTGATAACTCAAAACTCAAACTGTTGGAACATAGTGTCTGATGACCAGCTGACTCATTTTTTATTTTTTATGTAGATAATATTGATTGTAAAAATGTAGAGCTTGATAGTTGATACTCGATAGCAGCAACTATCTATATGATAGCTATAAAGTGTTTTATTGAAATAAAGTTGTTATGAATATTCAAATTCGTGAAGTTCGACTGTTTGACCCTTGATTATGAAAATAACAATTGAAAATATTTCAGAATTTTTTTAAGAATAATAATTTAAAATAATTTCAGAACTTGAAAAAGAATAAGAATTGAAATTATTTCAGAACTTGAATAAGAATAAGAATTGAAATTATTTCAGAACTTGAATAAGAATAAGAATTGAAATTATTTCAGAATTTGAATAAGAATAAGAATAGAAAATTAATTACAGCGAATAGAATAAAAATAAGAATTGAAATTATTTCAGAACTTGAATAAGAATAAGAATAGAAATTAATTACAGCGAATAGAATAAAAATAAGAATTGAAATTATTTTTAGAACTGAAATATCACTGAATGGGGCTGTCACAATATGATTATAAATTAACTCCAACACAATAAGAGAGATTATTAAAATTAATGTATTCTTTCATTTTACTACCACAACGGTCTCTAAATCGCACCTCCTCTTTCTTCCGTTCAACATAACCATTCATTTAGTGCACTGTCATAGGGAATACCCTGTGACACACCCTCCACCTTGATAGAAACAATGCTAATTGTTGTTTTTTTTAACGATACCCCTACTTATAAAAAAAGGATAACCAAATACAATCAATAACATCATTAAGAACAAAATAACCCCAGGTACCCCATCCTGATGTGGCCGTGAAACCCAACAAACCACCATCACAACAGTAACACACAGTGAAAACATTAATCTCCCATACACAATGTTAACAACCAAAATGTATTACATTGAGTGTAAGTATTAATAAAATGTCAAATAATCAAAATAATAGTTCTGGGACATCTTCCCCTTCAATAAACAAATAACTTAAAATGTATCCTATCCAACCGAATGTCCTAATTAGTAATATTCATTACTAACAAAATGACCAAATAATGGCAATTATGGTAACATGACATCGAATACATATATTATAACGAAAAAAAAATTACAATAAATTCAAATAACATAACAATAGTTATGTCTACTCAATCACTAAGTAAGTGTCTTTAATGCTGCCGTCGTCTGCCTTCCAAACACATGTGTCCTTGATGCCGGTTCTGTCATCTCTCGGTTGTTTAGAGAACGTTTCCACCTCCTGGTCCCAGGTAGCACCTCCACAATAACTGTGACGCCTGGTAGTAGCAACACCCATCGGTTACTCTGGCGTTGAAAGATTGGCGTTTGTTCAGGAAGTTCAAGGGTGCATGACCTCTCTGAAGTATGAAGTAGCCGAACGATTCATAGACGGCCATGGTGATGACCCCCAGGTGCCTGTAGGCCAGAGTAAAGGTCTGATAGAGAATTTTGATAAATGAAACCACAGCCAAAGTGCAGCTCATGTAGGTGATGTGGTTTGGTATGTTGTTCACATTGCCGAAGTCGAAGTATTCTCTCCACTCTTCGCTGACCGATAAATAGTTTTTTCCGAGTTGGATATCCTGTTGAATGTGAAATATATTTACGATGAAACCAATGAAGATGGCCAGACATATTTTACGCTTCATGAACTTCAGCCAGAAGAAAGGGTCGCCTAGGTACACTACAGGCCCAGTACTTCTTTCCCGTGATGTGGATATCCCACAAGTTTTGTAACACATTGGTTCTGAATCATTTGCACTGCCAGCCCTGAGTACCTGCACGGAAGTCTGGCCTGCTGCCTCAACGTTCTGCATAGTCTTAACGTCCAACGTTGTCTCAACGTTCTCCTGCGTTTTGTAGCCAACGGAATGTTTCTTGTTCTTTACGGTGTCGTCATGACATCAATCTTTATCATCCTTCAACTTCTGTATTTTCTCTACCCTCTGTTGTACTGCCTTACTCTGTCGTATAATCCGTTTGACAGGTCGCCTCAACATTCTGCCTGACCTCCCCTGACATTCCACATTCGTCATCTGTATACCCTCTGTCTGATATGACATCTCCATCTGCATGACCTCTGTCTGACATGCCGCCTCATTCATCTCCCTGACCTCTGTCTGACATGACATCTCCTTCCCATGCCTGACTTCTGTTTGACATGACATCGCCTTCATAATGTCTCGGTTGTTTCATACTGCATTTCCCTCTTCTCGTTTATTTTGAGCTCGGGTCACCGCTGCCCCTGCCTGACTATCAACTGCATGATGTTGTTGCCACAGCTGTAGACCAGCTAAAGTTGGTTGTTGCACACCCCTTATGTTCCCTATTATCAAATCAGCGGTTGCATTCTCCAACACACAGGCCTCTAATTCTCCAGAGAAGAATGGGGTCGTAACTTGTATGACGGCAGTTGGGTACGTTTCAATGTTCCCCCCAAAAGTCATACATGATAGGGTCCTTCCCGTTAGTTGCGAGCGGTACACAAAGCAACGTCTTACGCCTGCTGTGGTGCAGCCTGTGTCCCGTAGAACTCTAATCTTCTGATCGTCGACTAGTCCAGAATAAAACTCTAATTTTCCCCGACGACATTTCAGTGACCCTGCATAGTCCATGCGGTGGTCCGGTGGAACGTTCTGACTCGGTTGATATGCTTCTACGACATCCTGTCTCCCTCCGGCACTCACCTCCATACCCACTGCGGCTCGATTAGCAGTCCTACACTGCCGTGCACTATGACCCCATCTACGGCAGTAACTGCATTTAGAATCCTTCTGTTCCAGGTTGCAGCTGGCTCTCATGTGACCAGCCTTCCCACAATTAAAACAGATCACGGTCTCTCGACCACTGGTTGCCACTCTATTCCTGGACACACCCGCCACCGTTCTTGCAGCGAAAGATAATTCGGCAACACTTTCAACTCCCATGCTCCTCTCTGGGTGAGCCGTTGCATATTGCTGACAAAGTTCTACTGCCACTGCCAAACTGGTCGGCTTACGTTCTTTGAGAAACGCCACCAGCACAGAATCACATGACAGGTAAATCTTGTCTCGTAGCACAAGATCTCGAAGAGCTGTATAAGTTAGCTCGGCCCCAGATAGATGCACCCACCTGCCAAAATACAACTGTACTTGGTCCATATACTGGTGGAACGTGTCCCCTGGTTGAGGTGTAGCTTCATGGAACTTCCTGCGGTAGCCCTCTTCCGTCAGTCCGAACCTGGTAAGCAAGACTTCGCACATCCTATCATAGTCCTCCAGGTCAGACATGGTGAAAGACATGCATGCTTGAAGGGCCTTTCCTGAGAGTAAATTATATAGAAATTTGCCCCATTCTTTCTTTGGCCAACCAGCGCTTTCTGCATGAATTCTGAATCGTTGCAGGTATGCATCCATCAGGTCCACCTGTTCATTGAAGTTCTGCAGTTTCGGCCTCCACATGTCTGCATATGTCGCCCGCTGTTCGCTCTTGATATCTTCTCTACCTCCTCGCAGTTTTTCTTTTTCTAGTTCAATTTCCATCATTCTTAATTGCCTCTCTCGCTCCTTCGCTCTTTCATCACGCGCCATTGCATTTTCAATAAATCCACTTAACTTCTCACCTTGTAGTTCTAATGAGACCCCTTTTTGACGATACAATTCAAACAATTCATCTTGCGAATTGGGATTCATGTTGATAAAAAATAAACGTGTGACGTACCTTTCAGAAACCGCTCTTTTTTTAAGACGAGCCCCCAACTGTCACAATATGATTATAAATTAACTCCAACACAATAAGAGAGATTATTAAAATTAATGTATTCTTTCATTTTACTACCACAACGGTCTCTAAATCGCACCTCCTCTTTCTTCCGTTCAACATAACCATTCATTTAGTGCACTGTCATAGGGAATACCCTGTGACAGGGGCGATTCAAAATAGAACTCAAATATTTCATGCATGAAAAAAAAATGCCTTTCGATAAATTATCTTTATTCAGTCTGTCTATTTCTGTCAATATGTATAATTAATCTGTCTGTATTTGTCAATCTATTGTCTGTCTATTGATGGATGATAATAACACTATCTCAGATATCTTGGCATAATAAACATTGAATTACGATAAAATTAAAACAAATGCTAAGACGCTCACATGATTTATAACTTTCCACTGTATTCAGTTAATAAACATCAGATACTTAAAAAAACTATCAGCAACAGACAGGTGTCCAGTACAACGTGTTGACCTCTACTGTATACCGTATATATCTGGAAATTGCAACTTTACATATATACACTAAGGTTGATATAAAAAAAGAAATTCAAAACACGTCTTGTTTTATGTATAATGCTGATATTTTAGATACAAAGTTTTAAAAATAAAAATAGTTTTCTGTTCATTGCTTGGCCTTCGGGCTATGAACCCTGGACCCTGGATGGTCAGAACATTTACCCTGGACACTGGATGGTCAGAAAATGAACGTTGCACACTGCATGGTCACAACGAACACTGCACACACTGGATGGTCAGACAATGTACACTCTACACTGGTTGATCTATCTATCTATCTATCTATCTATCTATCTATCTATCTATCTATCTATCTATCTATCTATCTATCTATCTATCTATCTATCTATCTATCTATCTATCTATCTATCTATCTATCTATCTATCTATCTATCTATCTATCTATCTATCTATCTATCTATCTATCTATCTATCTATCTATCTATCTATCTATCTGTTACGGGCTCTTTTGTGGATAACCATTAAACACACAGTGAAACACACAGGTATATCAACAGATAAATCAACGCTTATTGATTTGAAATATAAAATAAATGAGCTTTATTTAAACTACTCGTGACTGCACGACTATCTCATACAAACTCTAATACCACACTGACTTAAAAACTAACTTACAACTTCTGGTCCCCGATCTGGTGGGTGGGGGATAGGTGGGGGATAGGTGGGGGATGGGTGTTTCGGACAGTAGGGCTTTGATCTCGGTAGGAGATCGGGGCGATGCGTTACGCACATCAAAGCCTGACTCGGAGGTTTGACCAGAGTCCAGTGGTGCTTTGATTTCGGGAGAAGAATAGGCGGCGGGGCGTTACGGACATCAAAGCCTGACAATAGGGCTTTGATTTCGGTCACTTTAACTGTGCTACGCTGACCACAGGTGTGGCGATGAGGAAAACATAATATGGGGGAAGGGGGGGCTGTGATGAGAGGGGGTGCGATCGTAACATCTCCCTCCTTGTCAGTAAGCATGATGCAATCATGCAAAATAAAATAAACATCAAATTGTATACTGAACAAAACCAAAACTAATTTAACGTAAAATAATACAAGTATAACTAAAAAAACTTTAAACATTTTCATACCCGTAATAAGATGATTAGCATAAAAGAGAAAAAGCAAAAGTTATATGTTGATTGACAACTATTGTGTAGGTAACAAACTTATAACATAATGAATGGTATTACAATTAATAAAAGCCATGTATATTTACAGGGCGACATAACACCTGTCAACAAAAATGTTTAAACTGGTAACAATATATTTACAAATGACCTAGTTGTTAGTGATTGGACACTCAATGCCAGCAAGAACAAAATCGGATAACAATATTAAATTAATCAATGAATTACATTAGGCAAAATACTTATATTTAAAGTGTAAGTTATAAGCCAATGTGAGGAGTCATGTGACAATCATTAGTTCTCACCCTACATCAATACTGTGAGAGAATATATCTATCTTACGAATATTTTACAACACAAAATTATTATGCAAAACCTAGGATTATAATAAAAGTACTAATGAAAATATACCCCGACCATTACAGTTACCATTACACAGAAATTAAGATAGAACAGTGCGGTAATGCAAACAGGAATTAATGTCAACTCATAACTATATTTAATAACACTAATCAATTACTAGTTAGCCATAATATGCGTAGAAAAATTATTGATAAAAACTAAGTAACGTAATAACCAAATGATACATTTTTCAACAACAAATAAACTGGTCAACAAAAAAAATATAACAAAACCACATATTCAACAACATACATCATCAAAATCCTAAAAAGAAATGTAATAGTTTACTTAGTTAGAAACATTAACCATTATCGTTACATATGTAAAGGGATGTCACGCAGCCCAGAATTAATCTATTTTATCATATGCTCCCGCCAGTTGCAATTTAAATCCCTCTCCCTGCCTTGACAGAACCCATATCTAGACTTTCTCATTTGATAACAATCGTTATCAACCCGATTATTTCTTGGTACTGACTTAGAAGTGAAATACTGATCAGGGTAATGGGGCCTAAAGTATTGCTCTACCCTTCTTCTACCATATGCATCTTCACCCGTATTTCTATAACAGTACCTGAGATAATTATCCCCACGGAAAGTGTAGTTCATTCTTCTACCATCATGATGTTGTCGGTCATACCGAAATGAACTCTCGTCTACACGAACCCTGTCAACTCCATCCCCAACCTGTTCGTCTAGGGATCTGCCATTCTCATTAACGGATACTTTCTTTTGGCTTCCCACGGCAGTCTCTGTAACTACGTCTAACTCTGTCATAACCCGGTCTGTACTTGGACTTTCCTTTGAGTAGTCAGTGTCAATTTGAGGTTCCTGGCAGTAAATGTCTTTATCTCTCATCCCTTGTGCCCTTGTTGTGACGGCGTTACAGTTCTGCATGGATGTATTCTGTCTTACCCAACTGTCTAACTCCACGGGACTACATTCTATCACGCCAGGGATGTTCCCAATTAGAACATCATAGGGTGGATCATCAATTACAAAGGCAGGTACCATACCCGAATAGAAAGGGGTCTTGATTTTAATCATGGCGAGGGGTAACTCGTGTATACCTCCTACAAATGACACGCAATGTCCTGTTTTCCCCGTCAACTCATGATCTTTAACCAGAGATCTTCTGATGCCTACTACTGTAGCCCCAGTGTCACGTAACACGTTTACTGGTGTGTCACCCACAAACCCAGGGTAGAACTTGAGGCTATGACCTGTTGCCAGTATTGCTAGCACCGGGTTAGCGCTCTCTCTCTGTCTCTGTCTGGAATCGTTTGTCAGATATGTATTCCTGCCAGGGTAGTTTCTCTTTGGCTTGGTGCAATATCGTGAAGTATGCCCCCTGCCGTTGCATGAGAAACATGTTAAACTACTAACTTTGTCATCCTTACAGTCCCTAGCAAGATGTCCGCCCTTCCCG
The DNA here is from genome assembly GCA_021962125.1 of Bulinus truncatus. NCBI lineage: Eukaryota > Metazoa > Mollusca > Gastropoda > Planorbidae > Bulinus > Bulinus truncatus. Next base: position 73,906 of record JAGDYQ010000364.1, read on the forward strand.
CATGAGTAACACGATCTATCTCTGTCACGGCGGTCATTGGAACTGCTTCTGTGACGTCCGGGACTAGAGCTATGTCTACGTTCAGGTTGTGTGACTGCCCTGGCATAACATAGAACGTCTTGTCGTTGTTCTGTGTCTGCTTTCGATATGGGGTTTTCTGGATGTGCTGATTTGTATTTTCTCAAGAGGTCGGTAACTTCCTCTAACGATTTCGGCCCCTTCTCTTTTAAAAATGCTATAACATCCTTATCCTCCCTCACGCGTCTCTCTTCCCTCTCCTTATCCTCCCTCTCTTTGTTTCTCGCTATCTCCTCGCGTCTCTCTTCTTTCTCCTCGGCATCTCTTAGCTTAACCCAATCACGCAACTCCTGCCCGGTAAGTCCAAGGGACTTACCATTCTCTATTAAAGCTGTAAGGGTTGTCATGGCACTGATTATATATACAGCACAATATATCCCTAATACAAAATGAAAGGAGAATACTAGCAATAATAACTAACTATATAACTACTGGACAGAAAAGAGAACAACACCAACGAGAAAAAATAATAGTACAGCAATACGAAGTACCTAACTAATGGAACAAAAATTATGATAATTAACCTAAATGCACGTGTTTTAGTTGTTCCAAGTGGACCCTATTTTAACCTCTACTGTATTCGAATCAATACAGAATTCCACTAGGAACAACGAACAAAATACATTAGCAGGTTACAGTTAATGTTTATAAAAATTAATAAATAAAACAAAATTAAAATGTTAACTTAGCTGCAGCTTCCTGACCCTCTTGCAGAATTGATGACATTAATATAGTTCCATTTGAAATTTAACTTTAATGTTATTAGTTTCTGATTTATTTTATTGTTTTTTTTTTGTTTGTTTTTTTTTTAATTAAAATACTATTGTCAATAATCCAATATTGTAACTGTACCACCGTAAATACCAGTCTTGAGACTTCAATCAGATCCGTAATACACACAGCTAGCTCACTATATAACAATTAGTTTCATCTGCAACATCAGCTACGTCAGTAACATCGGCAAACGGCAACGTCATGCAATATAGCAGTAAATAATATACGTACTATAAATTGCAGTAAGTAAGGAAGTACTCCAGGATTAATTCATTAACTAGACAGTAACCTCAGCTCAACAGTAATCTCAGTTGTTGCACATCAACATCAGTTTGCCGGAATGAAATAAACGATTCAACTTGGCAGGACCTCCCCTGCAGCCTATCAGCAACAATAACTTCTATCACTGCAGCCTATCAGCAACAATAACTTCTATCACTGCAGCCTATCAGCAACAATAACTTCTATCACAGATCAGATTCACAACGTCGACAGCAGCTATACGACAAGTTAAATATTCATGCCGTAGCTCACCTATATCCAAAGAAGAAAATACTCACAACGTCGTTTGTATTGACTGCAATTTTCACAATAACTCCTTACTCCGCAGTCACGAGTTCACGTCGGAGGTGCCATAAATGTTACGGGCTCTTTTGTGGATAACCATTAAACACACAGTGAAACACACAGGTATATCAACAGATAAATCAACGCTTATTGATTTGAAATATAAAATAAATGAGCTTTATTTAAACTACTCGTGACTGCACGACTATCTCATACAAACTCTAATACCACACTGACTTAAAAACTAACTTACAACTTCTGGTCCCCGATCTGGTGGGTGGGGGATAGGTGGGGGATAGGTGGGGGATGGGTGTTTCGGACAGTAGGGCTTTGATCTCGGTAGGAGATCGGGGCGATGCGTTACGCACATCAAAGCCTGACTCGGAGGTTTGACCAGAGTCCAGTGGTGCTTTGATTTCGGGAGAAGAATAGGCGGCGGGGCGTTACGGACATCAAAGCCTGACAATAGGGCTTTGATTTCGGTCACTTTAACTGTGCTACGCTGACCACAGGTGTGGCGATGAGGAAAACATAATATGGGGGAAGGGGGGGCTGTGATGAGAGGGGGTGCGATCGTAACACTATCTATCTATCTATCTATCTATCTATCTATCTATCTATCTATCTATCTATCTATCTATCTATCTATCTATCTATCTATCTATCTATCTATCTATCTATCTATCTATCTATCTATCTATCTATCTATCTATCTATCTATCTATCTATCTATCTATCTATCTATCTACCCATTTATCTATCTATCTATCTATTTATCTATCTATCTGTCTGTCTGTCTGCCTGCCTGCCTGTCTGCCTGTCTGTCTGTCTGTCTGTCTGTCTATCTGTATGTCTATTCATCTATCTTCATACTATCCAACTTGCTAGTATTAATGAATCATTCAGTCAATTTTCCATTATAACTTAATACCACTTTAAGATAATTTCAATTAAACAAATCTTGTGCCAACATTTCATACTTTCAACAAATTATATTTAAGACAAGACACTACCACACAATAGATGTGTCTTGATACATGCCACACAGTTCATCCACATAAAAAGTCAATAATGTTCATATTTTTCTATGATTTGTCTACATTTCTCTCTTTCAGTATACACTTTTACGCTAGCTAATAGTACAACGTGCACTTTAAACACAGCTAATTATAACTAATAAATGGATATCAATATACTACTTCTAATACGTGGTCTCATATGTTTGACAATGATAACTTTGCCATATAAAAATAATTCTCCATGACGATTCGAACCCGAAGACTTTATGGACACAAGACAAATGTGCTCACCAAAGGTGGCGCGTAAGTACTACATGGGAGGGAAGAGACGTAGAGAGGGTAGAACCTAGGGGCAGGTCTTCCTCAACGGGGTAGAAGGGAGGGGGGGTTTGAGTGCCAGTTGTAAGAGATGTCCGGGGCCCATAATTTATTGTGGATGATCGCCAATAGTTAGAGATGTCGGGGGCCCATTATTTAAAGGGGATTATTGCTAGGTTTTATAGATGTCAGAATCCCAGTTTTTATTGGCACTAAATTCCAAATATGTAATATTATTATACAAATGTAAATCAGAATGACGTTGGAACATAAACTTTACATATCGCCGTTAATAACAAAAGTGTGCTTACAGGTAAAACTGATCTGTTATCCATTTCTGTTGGATAGCTATTTTTTTTTTAAATGTCTGTTAAGTTTTATTTCAATGTTATTACTTTTCTGGTCCAACAACTTTTGTAAATTATTGTTTTGAATACACCGGTTGCACAGGCCCGTAGCGTGCGGTGGGGGGACAGGGGCCCCCTCTGCTTATTTGTTCTACTTAGTAAAATGTATTACATGGCCCCCTGCTATTGCCTGGCCCCTGCTGTTGAATGCCTGGCCCCTGCTGTAGAATTTTCATCACGCTACGGGGCTGCTGTTGCATCCTACATCAATGGTGTAAAGGCCATTTAAAGTTGATCTATTATCAACTCACTACATTGACCAACTAAGACCAAGCTGTCCAGTATTATTATTATTTTTTTGGTAAACAGCCAATACAGCTGTTCAATAAGCACAACTATTAGCAAGGACTGCTAGTTACTACACACTACAGTGTTGTGTTGGGAGTTAGTTTAAGCACGGTTGAATGAACAAAATCAAAAAATGGGTAGAGGGGAGAGAACTGGACAGGTCAAGCCACTGCGTTCTTCTATGTTGACCCTGTGTTGTCTGTCATATCGTGTAGTAGTACAGAATATAGTTACTTCCGGTTTTTTTTAGAGGTTGAATCAATTTCGCTCTGATATTTCAACTAGGATTATCTTTTTATTGATTTTTTGGATGTTTAATAAGTTATTCGAATTCATAGTGTAGGGAAAACTTCTATTATAATATTTAAACCTTTTGTGATAAATATTACATTTAGCTTTTTTTTTTTTTTGGATTACTTTCTTTTCTTGCAACGATTAACGGAAATGGCGTGTACAATTCTAGATTGTGGCAATAGTGTGTTTAGATGGACAATCTAAATTTAAGATAAGTGTCTATTTGATGACATACACGTACAGTTTATAAAAATCCTGATCGGACGAAAATAGAAATATTTATAAACATCAAAAGAATTATAAAATGACAAAGTGTAGGCTTGCAATAAACTATGTACATGATTTTAAAACTGAATACACTGAAGAGAACCCGTGGATGATCCTGGAGTTTACATCAATTTATTTTCTGTGATTTTCCTACATGGATCGTTTCGGTTATATTTATTTTTTTTTGCATTACGTGCTTTTATATTTGAAACCGTAGTTAGAATATGTGGTTTATTATACAGTGTAAGGGAAAACAAGTAGTATAATATATAGAGTTTAGTTTATGTTATATGTGATTTTAATACCTTTTTTTCCTTTTTGTTTCATGCGATAAACTGAGATTCTTTGGAAATGTGTAGCTTTTGAAACATTGTGTTATACACTACTTGCTAGTCTACTTCATTAAAGACACGCTAAGTTCAAATAAATTCTTCTGAGTCAAATATAGACGCTTGTGCTACTTTAATCAAATGACACATTGAGTGTTGAATACGAAAAAAAATTTGGCAGATGATTCTTAAAGCACTATGACTATTGCACTCAACTCTTGAGTTCCAATGGCCACTGAAGTTTTCATTGGCAATACCAGAAACAATGCAAAAAGAAATGTCACCAAGACAGACTGAAAAACTAGAGAATAATTTTCCATTGGGTGTAAGCTTCCATATCAGACCAGATGCAAACATTGGATATCGCAGCTGTTCCGGTGAATTGAAGTCTGTCAGGTGAGTCCATTTTCTCGACAACTAATTTTTATTTTATTTGTTTGCATGCATTTGTTTTGTTTTGTCATTCTCATGCTGTCTAACATTTACTGATAACAAGAACATGTTAAACAAAGAACTTTACAACATTTACTGATAATAAGAACATGTTAAACAAAGAACTTTACAACATTCTATAAACTATTTAGACATATACATATCAAATTTCCTATTATTATTGTATTATTTTTGTAAAATCTATAAATATATATCTAGAATTATCTATCTAAATGTATCTATAGATTTCTAACTAAAATTATCGATCTATGAATATCTTAAATTATCCATGTAAATCCATCTATAAATATCTATCTACATCTGATTAAAATTATATATCTAATTCAATCTAATTTTATCCATCTAAATCTATTTAAATTATCTATCTAAATCTATCTCTTTAAATTATCAATCTAAATCTATCTGTAAATATCTATCTAAAATTATCTATCTAAAGCTATCTATTTATATCTATCTGTTCTACACACTGTGGTGCAAGGGTTGCCGCCTCGTAGGGGCGGGCCCTGGTTATAGAATTAGATTTGTCGGACATGGTGCGGACGAAAGACGGGCACGACAAAAACCGTCCCGTAATGGTTTGTAGGATCTCGGAGATCAACATTTCACCCTTTCAGGGACCTCACAGATCAGAACACACTCAACAGTCTTAGTCTATTTTTTCTCGTGCAAATTTGTGAATTCCGAACGATGTTTACAATATCTTAAAGGAATTTTACTGTGTACTCGTAAACAGAGGCCCTGTGCCCGGACCGGCGAGTAGGCACGCAGTTGTTGAAAATAGTGGAAAATATATTTGAGCGCGTTAACAATCAGTCTATATACTCGCAGTGGCCCCAAAGGACATGAACAGATTATTGTAGCCAAAGTACATTTGAGAATAGGGACACCTAATAGTACATCAAATAATGTTCATATGTTAAATAGTTCATCCCAAAGAAAATAATCCTCATAATGGGTACACAATCTTAACATAAACAACCCTCGTTGATTAAACTCTTAAAATCTAAATTCCTTCATAATATTTTAATGGACTCCTTTCCAAACAGTTCTTCATTTTATGTTTTATGATGTTCAACATGACGTATTAAAAAAAAAAGAGTGAGTGAGTGCCTGTAAGTTAAGCGAAGCGCTACATGTTTAGCAGGTGGTTTATTCACTGTTATACACATTATAGGAAGTACAACATATCGTACTGAGAATTAACTAAGAAAATATTGCCATCCCGGCAGTGCCGAACCTATGGATTTGGGGACCCGGTGGGCTTGGCCTCTTTGGAAACTACTGCATTTTTGCCATTCGACACCATGACATGAGATAATGTACTTAATATTTAATGTAAAAAAAATTGGGGCACCCCTCAAGCTGGGGCCCGGGGAGATATAATCTTTGTGTCGCTTTTATCTGACCTTCATTTAAAAAAAATGATATTCCATCACGGGATTGCCGACAGAGCAGGAATTGATTATTTGTATTATGGATACAAGTGCTGTCGTTGTTTCCTGTCTGGTCTGTGTATACAACCTGCTGTCGCTGTTTCCTGTCTATTCTATGTATACAACCTGCTGTCGCTGTTTCCTGTCTAGTCTGTGTATACAACCTGCTGTCGCTGTTTCCTGTCTAGTCTATGTATACAACCTTCTGTCGCTGTTTCCTGTCGAGTCTGTGTATACAACCTGCTGTCGCTGGTCCCTGTCGAGTCTGTGTATACAACCTGCTGTCGCTGTTTCCTGTCGAGTATGTGTATACAACCTGCTGTCGCTGTTTCCTGTCGAGTATGTGTATACAACCTGCTGTCGCTGCTCCCTGTCGAGTCTGTGTATACAACCTGCTGTCGCTGTTTACTGTCGAGTATGTGTATACAACCTGCTGTCGCTGTTTCCTGTCTAGTCTGTGTATACAACCTGCTGTCGCTGTTTCCTGTCTATTCTATGTATACAACCTGCTGTCGCTGTTTCCTGTCTAGTCTGTGTATACAACCTGCTGTCGCTGCTCCCTGTCGAGTCTGTATATACAACCTGCTGTCGCTGTATCCTCTCGAGTCTGTGTATACAACCTGCTGTCGCTGTTTCCTGTCGAATCTGTATACAATATTAAGACTTTCATTATTGAGAAGAAACATAAATATCTGTTGTTGTTTCTCTTAGTCTGTTGTATTATTTACATTTAGATCACGTGATATTGACAGAGAGTAAAACTGACAATGTTCATTTACATATACAAATTGTCACAATTTTATCATAATTTTGTCACAATTTTATCATAATTTTGCTAATGAAGAAAATTTGAAGCAGAGCCATTTGTCATCATTCAGAAAATTTCATTTAGAGAACTGGGATAAAGGTCACTGTAGATATGTACAACATTTTGATCTGGGATCTATTTTCGTCCACTTGCTGCAAATATTTTTTCGCCTTACTAAATAATAATAATAAAAACAAAGTTCAAGCCTGTATAGACCATCGGGGTCAGATGTGCAGAGACGACCTGTTGATGTAGTCGGTATATAATGTGGGGATGTATGGCTAGCACAACGGCTGACCGCCATTACTTCTTGACCAGAGCTCAGATACCCGGGCTAGTCCAAGAAACCATCTATTGCCATTCTTTTTATTGACCAAATGACGTAATAAACTTAGAAAAGTGATGGGAAAAGAAAATTCTAACATCGAGTGCAAGATAAACTTTTACATAAACTTTTGAATTCTCGGAATTCTTGATATAGATTATCCGGCATTTCCGTGCATTAGCATGAAAACTTGATTTCGTTCCACAAAGCTCCAATCTCGCCCGATATTACACACTCTAATTAAAAATTAATTATGTCTTTATTGTCAGCATCAAAGATTTTAAATAAATTTGTCGAGATGATTTAATTGTTCAGCCCTTATGAAATATGACGTCATTGATGACAATGAATGATGTCATTCGTATTTAAAACACTTGCAAAAACTTTTTCTTGCAGCGACTTGTTATCAAATGTAAACATTGGAAGGCTACAGTACATCCATGTAATTTCAAAAGTCTAATTAAATGCTTCCAATAATTATCTTGTTGTGGCTGCGTCTCTTATGTTCTCGATTGTACTCTCATTATATTATTTCAACTGGCATTCTTTATCAAAACGTCCTTAAAAAATCGATAACTGGGCTCTTTGGCAAGGCAAAGAATACAATTTTAAGACAAAACCTACATCATCTTGTTACGCATTTATTTGTATAGGTGGGTAAGGGTATATGTGGATAGGAGAATATGTGGATATCAGTGTAGGTGGATATCAGTACTGGTGGATTTTCATATAGGTGGATATCAGTATAGGTGGATATCAGTGCAGGTGGATATCAATATAGGTGGATATCAACATAGGTGGATATCAGTATAGGTGGATATCAGTATAGGTGGATACCAGTGTAGGTGGATACCAGTGTAGGTGGATATCAGTATAGGTGGATACCAGTATAGGTGGATATCAGTATTGGTGGATATCAGCATTGGTGGATATCAGTATAGGTGGATATCAGTGCAGGTGGATATCAGTATAGGTGGATACCAGTGTCGGTGGATACCAGTGCAGGTGGATATCAGCATATGTGGATATCAGTATTGGTGGATATCAGCATTGGTGGATATCAGTATTGGTGGATATCAGTATAGGTGGATATCAGTGCAGGTGGATATCAGTATAGGTGGATACCAGTGTAGGTGGATATAAGTGCAGGTAGATATCAGTGTAGTTGGATAGGAGTATGGACGAATGGTAGTAAAGTAGACTCAACCTAAACTCTGGTGAGACGCAGTTTGAACATTCCTTTACTTTAAACTTCGTGCATTGAGGGGGTGGGGTTAGGAGGGTGGGAGAGATCATTCCTGTCGTTAATTAAATTCAAAGATAGACTTTAAATAAAGTAAACATTCCGAGTTTCAGAGTCCATATCAGCCACTGACAGAGATTGTGTATAACTGAATTAAGTAGTATAAAAAAAAACAACAACAATTTTTTATCAACCTCTCCTATTTATAGCTAATTTTCAATGTGTCTTAAAATAATATATCTTATCCCGGGATTTCTTGGGATCCCTGGTCGAGAACCAATTTATACCGGCATTCCGGGATAAGCAAAACTCCGGGAAACGAGAAACCATAGTTTATAAGTTAAATAGATTTACTCCTCCTGTTTACAGTCACTTGAAATGCATAACAACCAACAGAGGCGATCTTTTCAAAGGTGACATTAGTTTGAGCCTTATGATTGATGACTTTTTTATTTGTTTACTGACGATTTTTGAACATCTTACTCCAGATAAGGGGATAAGGGTTTATTAGAATTAGAATGTCGTGTACCGATTGGAGGAAGGGATCAAAATCACACTAAAATGGAGAAGGGGGGGGGCTTTTGAATGAGGGTGGTACATGTTTAGAGACACTAAACTTTCTTCTTGAAGGTCGTAAAAAGATGACCAATGGATGACCGATACGAGTACTACGTTAGTTTCTTTCTACACCTGACCGTAGTATGAATCAACAGAAATAATTACATGTAATGATTGGATCATTGGCTAAAAATAGGGATATGTTGGGATAACTGGATTCAACCAATCAGATAACTTTAAAGCTGCCGGCAATAATTTGTATGATAACATAAAAAAATGTTATACAAATTTAAATAATATTTTTCTTATCTCAGTACATGCCAGTGAACATAAATTGAGATTAATATTTAAGATCTAACTCAAAAAAGGACATTTAACTTTGTTTACAGACTTCGCTTGTCTCAATTTTATTTACTCTCCTGTCTCCAGTGACTTAAGTGAGCGTGATTTCAGTCACAGTTACTCAACAGATTTTTCTCCGATTTTATGCAACTGAATTCCAGACGTACTGGAGTATTTACATACGACATATGGACTATAACATGTAACTGTTTATTTACTTTATTTAAATACTATTCCCAGTAGAACTTTCTGCTTGTGAACAAAATACACCCATTATTTTGGAAATAACAACAACTGGAATTAGCTAAATTAGGTTGAAATCGATTAAAAAAACTCTTTACACACCCACACACACACATATGTATATAATTATAAATATATTTGTTTATATACAGTGGCGTAGGAAGGGTACTGCCGGTTGTGCGGTCAAACAGGGCGTCGAACTATTAACCGGCACCCAAAAGTGCTGTTGAAGGTCTATTGCTCTTTTCAGATAGGTAGGAGGGCGCCTAAAAATGTACCTCGCAGAGGGCGCCATAGTAGCTACCTACGGCTCTGTATATATATATATATATATATATATATATATATATATATATATATATATATATATATATATTAGGGTGGTGCTTAGGAACCACTAAAAATTAAAACCTTGATTTCTTTAGGTCTCACCCCTTTAAATTGTTCCTTTGGATGTAGAAACATCTAGAAAAAAAATTGATGCTGATATCTTAATATTTAGAGGTAGCTCAATGAAGCCAAAGTTTAGGTAGGCCAAGTTCAACAAGTAAACAGATCACGCTTTTGGAATTTTTGGCTTTTTTTAATCCAAGATAGTCTCTCAAACACAGCATTAAACAGTAGAATTAATTATTAAACAAGCACAAACAATCCTGCATCTACAATATTCTACCTGTAATTATAGTTAAATGTTATCAGTCAGATAAGAAGTCATTTTGACAATGTCTGTTTCTTAATGTCTGGATAGGATTGTCGATGCTGTTGAACAGTCTGCAGCAGAAACTGAAGCTGCTCCTCATCTCTGGTGAGGATTCCACTGTACTCTTGAATCAATGCTACACCCCTCTCTGCATGGTTGTTGACAACCTGAATCTGCCGAGCGGTCACCAAAGATCACAGATAATCTTCATGGTTGGTCCACTCATCTGGGTCAGCATCCAGGAATACAGTCTGAAGCTCCATCATGTCAAAGAATCTCTTAGACTTTGGCGACACGAAGTCCTCATTCCTCCTTTTGTTGAAGGATTCCAAATCAACTGAGATTAGCTTGATGTCCTCTGGCTCCTCATTAGCGCTTTCATTCATGGAATTTACCATGCGTCTTTTTGTTTCCGCTAATACCTGATCATCGAAGAATGCCAACCCAACCAATCCATGGGACAGGTAACAGAAATACTTTAAAAACTTGTTGGATGCAGCACTGGAAACAGCTCTGTTGATTCCGGAGTAGCTGAAAATTGATTGGAGCAACAGCATATCATTGTATGGAGCAGCGGCTGCCAGGTTAGACGTGAACCAGGCTCTCATGCAGACACGTATAATAAAGATGCACAGCTCTTGAAGACCTCTCTCTTCCTTGCTTGTTAGTCTGAATTGCCCTTTGAACATCAATATCTTCAGGCTGTACAGAACCTTCCACATCCAGCGAGCATGGTGCATTGCTCCAGGAGCAATGAATTGCACTCCTCTTTCAGGCATGACCCCAAGAATTAGCAGAGCAAGTTCTAGGAACTCTCGATAATCATCTCTTGGCTGCTGCTCTTGAATATGATTCTGAGCAAATTCAATCAGAGAGTTGTGCACATCTTCTAGCAAAGTAGACACGTCTGAATTTGTCAGTGATGTTTTATAGTTTGCTCTGTCAATGAACTGTCAATGATCCTTGAAGCGTTTGAATAGCAGAACCTCAGGAGATGAAGTAGCACCTAAACAGAATTGGAAGATGCGCCCAGAATCAGTTCCTTAATGTGATGTCTGCAAGGAAGTGATAGAAGACCTGGCTGAAGTTTTTGCTCCAGCAGGATGCAGGTACCACTGATCCGACCAGTTTTGGAACTAGTAGTATCAAAGCACATGCCTCTGATCTTGTCACTAACACCCCAGTCTTGCAGAGCTTGAAAGACAGCTCTGGCCTGTGCAGCACCAGGCCGGAAGGCAGTTTCGCAACAGTTAACAACTGTGATGCTCCTTTCCCAGAAACAATTACAGGAAGTCTGTCGATGCATTCTTTATTTGTGAGATCCGAAATCAACTTTCCACCCCAATGCACAACCATAGGATAATCAGCTTGGAACTCGGCTTTGAGATGTTCTGCATACTGGGATCTGTGGAGCATTCTTTGACGGCGAACTGTCCAACGGTTCAGAGCCAGATCTAGAAAATCGAGACCAAGGGACGTGGCTGTCGCAGCAATGACAAGTGTTGATGAATTGCTTGAAACTTTTGTTCGATCCAGTGTAGCTGTTAATCGAGGTGTTAGAATTGGCTTTTTGCCTCTCCTTTTCTTAGCACTAGCAGGTGTTTGAGATGAGCAGCTTGCAACAGGTTCTTCACATTCTGTTGTATTCTGCTCTGTGCTGTCATTCTCCTCAGCTGAGCTACTGCTGCATGACGAGGATACAAGGACTGCTGACTCCAGAAGCCTCTTTTACTGCTCTTTCATCTCTTGGTGTCTTAACATCATCCGCTGCTTTCTGTCTGCTGAACGTCTTTCCTTGTCAGATAATGTCCGGTCTACCCCAGCCATTGCTATAAAAATGATCTCTTAACTATTTGTTTGCTGGCAAACTGCCAAACTGGCACGTTGCCAATAGTTTCTAGGTGGTGTAGGTAGGCCTATACTGTGTTGCTAATAGTTTCTTTGTCTAGGCCTGCTGTGTATTAAATTACCACTTCCAGGCCTATTTACATGTTTTATATGCTTAGTACAGCAGTGTAGGACAATCCACTTAACTTGAATTAATATTATACAGTGTTATACACAACATCAGTGCAGTACACTATGTATTTTCATCACGGTCCAATACTCCTAAACTTTGACGCCATTGAGCTACCAGTAAACATGAACTGAATACCTTAATATTTTATTTTAAGAGTTTCTATATATAAAAGAACAAAAATAGGGGGTGAGAGTAGAGATTTTTGAAAGTTCATTTCTAAGCACCACCCTAATATATATATATATACATGGGCGTATTCATGGGGGTTGGGCAAGGGGGCATTTGCCTCCTCCTTACATTTTGAAAAAATGTCATATAAGAGGGGGGCATTTGCTTCCCCCCCTTACATTAAAAAAAATGTCATAAAGTTGTCATTCCCCCCCCCCCCCGGAAAATTTTTGCCCCCCCCCCTGGAAAAATTCCTAGCGACGCCCATGTATATATATACCAGTATATAAATTTGAATTTTGGATGTATACCTTAAAACAGTGCAACCCTAACAAAATATGTACTGTTATTTGTCCTTTTCGGTGCCTAGAACCCTGTGAGACGATTATTTGTTATTCAAATGTGCGTAATTAGTTACCGCCATGATGAAATTATTCAAACCGGAAGGAGTTTACTTGTTTTCTAAATGACAGCGGGGGTTGCCATATAAACACATTACCGGAAGTTCCCTGGCTGTTGTTTAACGTATGCTGGTGGTTTATCTCTGTATCTATAAATGTGAGCTTGTGGATGTGTCTGCCTGTCTGTCCGTTCAAAATGTGCTAAAGTAAAATAATTTTTTTTTATATTTATATTTACTTTATATTACCGTATTTAATGGGCCACTTAAATGTGCATTTTTATTTTAGTACATTATCTATTGGGATTTTTGCTAAATGATTTTTATAAAAAGACTGACAGATTTTACGCATAGATGAATATTTGAGTGCATGATCTTACAGTACTGGTGGATCTTACAGTACTGGTGGATCTTACAGTACTGATGATGTAGGTGATAATGTTTGAGGTGGGTACCTAGTTCAGAGGGCTAAATATTTAGATAGGTGGTAGAAATAAAAAAAATAGCTAAGCGTATTTTGGTGCTTTCTCATCCCTTATTTATAACTTTTTAAATTTTCATTGTTCTGACTCATTGTTCTAACTCATTGTTCTAACTCAATGATCGATCCGTTAATTCTAAATTTACATTTCTTCACGACCCACCGAAAATTCGTCCGTGATTCTCGGCCAACGAGTGGGACCCACACATTGAAATACCGTTTTCTAACTTTACTGCAAACTTCTTTCTAGTAACTAAATGCTATCTGTCTAAATATAAATGAGCTACAATCACATTCAGATAGCACTTGATATGATCCACTAGACTGTGGAATGTAGGCAGTAATACTGACCATACGAATACAGAGTTCAGGACACAATAAAGGACACACACATACAGAGTTCAGGACACAATATGAGACACCACATACATAGTTCAGGACACAATATAAGACAAACACATACAGATTTCAGGACAATATATAAGACACACACATACAGAGTTCAGGACACAATATAAAACACACACATATAGAATTCAGGACAAAATATAAGACACACGCATACAGAGTTCAGGACACAATATAAGACACACACATAGAGAGTTCAGGACACAATATAAGACACACGCATACAGAGTTCAGGACACAATATAAGACACACACATAGTCTCAAAAGTGTATTTAAATAAACCACTCGTTTTGATTTTCAACAATGGGAACAAAACTATAAGGGTTACAACGGTTAAAACCAAGTAAGGTTTTATGCGCTGACGGGTCAAATGTAATAGGAGACAAATGAAATGTAAATTGTTTCTACACTTAAAATGGCGTCAATCAGAAAGAGTTACCTCACCCTACTAAGCCACACCCCTCTAATAGTTTCGAACGAATGCATTAGAAATGTTTCATGAGTCATTTGGCATAAAATATTCAATAAACCTTTTAAATCAATCAATTATGGTATTGGACTTAAATTTAAAGGTTATAAAAACGTTCCATACAATGTCGGAAGTAAAGCGTGTTTGAATAACGAAAGGCCAGTTAACATTATTTATTTTTTTTTGTATTATATATACGTCTTATGCAATTCTTTATAGTATTATATCATTTATAGTGCTTTTTTATCCTTTGATGATTTTCTTTGAATGACGTCATATTCTAAGCATTTATCGAAAGCAATAAACACACACAAAACGATTAATAATAAACGTATAGACAAGGGCAATGTCTCAGTGAGAGGTTTGTTTTGTGCAATCACACAGTATGTGTGTACAATGACATAATTTGTTGTGCAATCACACAGAGTGTGTGTGTTCAATGACATAATTTGTTGTGCAATCACACAGAGTGTGTGTGTGTGTGTGTGTTCAATGACATAATTTGTTGTGCAATCACACAGAGTGTGTGTGTAATGACATAATTTGTTGTGCAATCACACAGAGTGTGTGTGTAATGAGATAATTTCCAATTTTATACTTATAGGATTATAAATCTCTCTTTGTATACGTTTAAATGTGTAAAGAACTATAAACTTACAAAACGCCATGACCTCATTTCCAAAAGTATCTAAAAATCATTAAAAAGAACGACTTGATGTCCGAGTAAACATTTCTTTACTTGACTTGACCCAGACTGCCCAAACTGTCACACTCAGCGTGAGCCTTCACCACTGTCTCATACGTGTTTTGTCACACTCACCCGGTCCTTCCCCTGCCACAAACACTAAGAAACATTCAGCTTGGTTTACCATTAGATAAACAACTTGCTGAGTACATGCTTCACTTTGAATGAGCAGAAGCTGTCTACTGCACCTGCAAATTGTGTGAGTCGATAGATTCTCGTGAGTCTTATTCAGTTGGGAGACACAGAATATCTGGGGTAAAGAGGGAGATCTGAATATTCTGGGGTAAATAGGGGATCCGGATATCTGGAGATGAAGAAAAACTTTTCGTGTTTTGATTTTCAGGTTTAGACTTTTGATGAAACCCTGACAGTTAACCCTGCTGGTGGTCATTTTTAAAACCTGAATTTTAACTGACACGGTGTATAATTCGCGAATGTTAATTATGCAGTATGAGTGGTTACAAAACTGATGTCTTCGCCACCCGCTATGACAACAGTTACACAAAGAACAAAAGCTCTGCATCATCAATTACAATACAATCTCTAATATTGAACATAACTACTCGGTCTTCAGGTTATCCGGCTTAAGTAAAATAATCCTTTTGTGGTAGTAAAAAAAAAGCAACAAAAATTTTTTGACAAAAATAGGACGAGTGAGTGAAGCAGAATGTAAATATTTATCTCTCTCCAACATATCCCGTTGTCTGTCATTCCGGTCTGTCCCACTGTGACAGATCAACAAGAATCTACCGTAGTGGGAAGCCGTATGACCGACGACTTGACCATCTCAACGAACGCGCAGAAGAAAATAAATAAATAAAAAAGAGAAGACCTTGAACCCAGTGACACGACGGACATAAACAGCAGTTCCGGTACCTTTTCTTTTTGTTTCTTAAAAAATACACTGAATATTGGGTACCAAACAACCCGGCTATAAAGTCAGTGTCCTATATCTTCTAATAACATTTGAATCATGTTACTATGATGGATTCTACACTTCATCTGCCCCGAAGAGCCTTGGGGGGCTCATGGGAACTTTTTAAAAAACTATAAATGACCCACATTTCCCCGTTAAAATAGTAGGCTATTCTTTACTTCTAAGGACAATCCACACTGTCACTTATGTACATTTCAAATATTAACTGGACTACTTCTGTTTAATATTAGAACATTTAATATTTGATTTTTTTTAAAATTATGATTTCACTTATTTCGGTTGAATGTAGTACAATTATAAAAAAGAAATGTATGCCCCCCCTCCTCCCTGTTTATTGGTCTATTATTGTCTACAGCGACCTACTTCGCACCAAACTCTGGCAGTTAGGACTGGACGCACTAATGAGAGACACCTGGAAATGATATTTTTAGCACATTTGAACTTGAAGTAATCTGTTAACCTCAGGTTTCAGCCCAACTTAACCTCGATTGAAGTTGACATTTTTTGTAACCTATATGCTAGAGGGAAGCTTTTAGTGTTGTTTTCGTTGACGAAAACTAAAACTAAAACCTTCGTTGACTAAAATGTTGACTTTTCGTCAACGAGAACTAAAACTAAAACTAAAATTAGCAGCAAGACTAAAACTAGACGAAAACTGAAATTATTACAGAAAAAACGAAATAAAAACTGAAACTAAAATATAGTGTTGCTTTCGTTCACGAAAACTAAAACTAAATCCTTCGTTAACGAAAATGTTGACTTTTCGTCAACAAGAACTAAAACTAAAACTAAAATTAGAAGCAAGACTAAAACTAGACGAAAACTAAAATTATTACAGAAAAAACGAAATAAAAACTGAAACTAAAATATGATCTGGGACTAAAACAACACTAGAAGCTTTCTTCATTGATTTAATGTTTCTTAATGTTTGGAAAGTTATACTCAAGCTATTCCTTTTTTTGATAGCCTAGATATATGTTAATCTGATATTCTAAAAAATAAAAAAAAAGAATATCTATCTATCTATCTATCTATCTATCTATCTATCTATCTATCTATCTATCTATCTATCTATCTATCTATCTATCTATCTATCTATCTATCTATCTATCTATCTATCTATCTATCTATCTATCTATCTATCTATCTATCTATCTATCTATCTATCTATCTATCTATCTATCTATCTATCTATCTATCTATCTATCTATCTATCTATCTATCTATCTATCTATCTATCTATCTATCTATCTATCTATCTATCTATCTATCTATCTATCTATCTATTTATCTATCTATCTATCTATCTATCTATCTATCTATCTATCTATCTATCTATCTATCACACATACATACACACACACATCACAAACACACACACACACACACACACACACATATATATATATATATATATATATATATATATATATATATATAACACTGGTCAACAGCCAAAAAATCGTCAGGAGTTTTTCAACTAATTTAGACTAATTTTGGTGTTCTGAGTCAGAATATCACATTGATTTAGCTCGGTCAGGTCAACTTCTTGAGATACAGCCATAGACCTACCTGACGAGCTATACGACGTATTCTAATATCAGGGGTTTTGAGTTCAATCATTTCTCTAAATTAGCTGCTTAAAAATTAGCAGCAAAATAATCACAATTATAAAAATAGAGATAATTATATTTTATTTATAAATCATCATTCTGGATTTTCACTTGATTATTTAACGCATCAGCACTATATTGGGCACTGCCTCCAGTACCCCGACCTTCCATCTGCCCGTCGTCCAGCTGCTCACTGCGAAGAAATTCCTGTACCAGCGTTCAAAGATCTTCCTGACAGCGACGATGAGGCCACCACTTTAGACGAGGGAGGAGATACAGAAGAAGAGTATGAATCACAAGATGGTCCGCAGCCGGTCTCACAATGTGAGCTTAATGATCTGGTTCGGGATCTCAGCTTGTCGAATAATTCTTCCAAGCTGTTGGCCTCCAGACTCAAAGAGAAAATTCTACTTAGCAAGGACGCGCGTATCACTTTCTTCCGTAGAAGGCATGAGGACAACATGGGCTACTTCTGCCAGGAGGAAGACCTTGTGTACTACCGAGATGTCGCCGGTCTCTTGATAAACTCGGTGGTCATCAATACGATCCGAAAGATTGGCGACTCTTCATTGACAGCTGCAAGCGCTCTTTGAAGTGTGTACTTCTCCACAACGGGAGCCAGTTCGCCTCGATCCCTCTTGCGCACTCCACAACTCTTGAAGAGAAATATGAAGCAGTGAGATATGTGCTCGACAAAATCCAATATGAGCAGCACCAATGGATCATCTGCGTCGACTTGAAGATGGTGAACTTTCTACTTGGTCAGCAGTCCGGGTTCATGAAGTAAATGTATGCTTAAATGTATGTGGGATAGTCGCGACAGAGCCCAGCACTATATGATGAAAGAGTGCAGTTAGTACCTGGGGCGAGAAACATCATAAACGAACCTCTTGTTGACCGGGAGAAGATATTGATCCCACCGCTACACATGAAGCTTGGGTTAATGAAATAGTTTACGCGCGCTCTGGACAATGATGGGAGGTGCTTCAACTACATGTGCCGAGCATTTTCTCAACTGACCACTGAGAAGCTGAAGGCCGGCATTTTCGACGGCCAACAGATACGGCAGCTCATAAAGGACACAGAGTTCTAAAACTCCATGAACACACTTGAGTGCGCCGCCTGGAAATCGTTTATGCAGGTGGTGAACAACTTCCTAGGGAACACGAAGGCAGCAAATCACGCCAGACTCATCAGCAGCATGATAGAGGACTTCCAAAAACTCGGGTGTTTGATGAGTATAAAGACTTCCTATTCTCACACATGGAGAAGTTTCCTGAAAACCTTGTGGCGATGAGCAATGAGAAGGGAGAAAGGTCCCATCAGGACTTCCTCCAAATGGAGAAAAGGTACCAGGGGAGGTGGGATGCAGTCATGTTAACGGACTACTGCTGGTCGCTGAAGAGAGACAACCCACCAGCTGCTCACACACGGGAATCGAAGAAACGCCGATTTATGCCTTGAACTCTGAACTTTTGTTTCACGTAACGCTCATTGTTATACTAATATTATGATAATTATGCTTATCAAATTTGGTGGAGTAAATAAAAACTGAATGAATTTAAATACGTTGACTTTTATTTCTTGAGTAAAACGAAAAAAATCGTCAGGGGTTTATCAGCTGATGATCTGCAAAAATGTGTTGTTTTTTATTTACAAAAAAAACGATATTTTTTTTAATTTCTGTAGTAAAAATTCCTGACCTGATTGAGCAAAACCAAGGTAATTAGTCTTTGTCAACTGGAAAACCCAGGACGATTTTCAAAAAATATTTTTTTGTTGCCTAGTGTAATTTGAAAGGAATATATCTTGCTGTCAAGTGGAATCTATCCAAACCCTATATTTCACCACAAAGAAAACTCTCCTTCCTGTCATGGAAATGCTTTCTAATTGATATAAACATTCAAAATGTCAAATGATTCATGCCTCAAATATCTCGTTTATTATCAATCGATCAGGGATCCAGTAATGATTAAAAGTAACAGTTGCCACACTCAATTCCGATTGACGTTAGACTTTTGCTGGAATGTGTCACTCACGTGTTTTTATTTAAACCGGCTTTTGTGGCGATAAATCTTATCATTAGTGCAAACCGTGCCCCTCCCTTCTCAAATCTTCCGATTTTTCATTTCATTTTGTGTTCAATATTTTCCTTTCCCTCCATTCCCCCCCCCCCCCAATCTTATTTTTATTTAACTCAATTTGGTTTTTCCTAATTCGACAATACACCCTTCCCATCTCTCATATCCCTCCATTATTTAACACATGTTAGTTTTGTTCTTTATTATATCTTTTTATTTTGGTAATATTAAATGTTCAAATTTTAACCGCTCCACACGAAACCATTCTGTCTGTATTCATCGCTAATTGCTAATAGACCTTGTATGTGTTCCATGTGCATTACACCCTGGCTACGTTTGAAACGGTAAACCGGACAAAAGCCCCTTACAGACAAAACCACCTCGGAAATACACCATAGTTAATACAAACAGGGGCGCCGAGAGCCAACACGGGCCCCAGGGCAGGATATCATTGCGGGCCCCTTAATAAACAATGAATCGTGAAAAAATTGACATGGTCGGGGCGGCCGGGCCCCCTGGCAATGACCTCTCGACGTGCCTGAATACAAATGTAATTATTTAATGTTTCTTGGGCGGCACAGTATTGGGGGCCACTGCCCTGGTGCACACAGCTCACAAAGGAGCGGCAGGTGGCTTTGAGAGCAGCAATAGGACATTTAGCATCTCCTCATACTCCTGTAGTCACAAAGTAAAAAGCCATGACATAAGTTCACACGGTAAGATATGAAAACTTTTGTATGAAAAGAAGGAACGACATCTGGGCAATGACATTTACGTCTATGAGTAGATGAAACAGACATAAAAAAAAAAAAATTACCAAACTTTAGGGCTATTTGTGTAACATTTCGCTGGGTCTTCTGTACTCAAAAAAACATTTGACTTAAATTTGTCAATACCCTCTTTTTTAAAATATGGTGATATATTTAAGTGTATTGGCCTATATTGAGAAATATTACCGATTCTTCAAACGTTTCTGGTTGAAATTACCTTCAAGTCTCATTAATAGTAGCCCCATTTTACCTTTATTATCTTGAACTGCCGACCACAATTCAAAACACAACAGCATAAATTCAAAGTTTACCTCTCATTTAATTGACTTACTACATTTAGTGTGTGTCAAATTAAAATAAAAAAACTAAAAAAAAAACAACAACTAAACTATCCATTGATTA
This sequence comes from Bulinus truncatus, assembly GCA_021962125.1. Lineage (NCBI taxonomy): Eukaryota > Metazoa > Mollusca > Gastropoda > Planorbidae > Bulinus > Bulinus truncatus. Next base: position 94,847 of record JAGDYQ010000364.1, read on the forward strand.
TGAAAAATTAAGAGATTATTCATCAGATTAAAAAAAAAACATATATATATATCGAGAGCTATCCCTGGCAAAATACTGTTTCGGGCTCAATTCTAAACGCTTTTAAGGCCGCCGATTATAAAGCTTGGGGGCAATTAATATCCTTTGTCATAAAGGGCCCCCCCCCACTGAATGAAAAGTGTCCAGATTATCTGAGAGCTACCCAAGCCTGCTGGAATGTTTGAAATCTATTGTTCAGCAATTCTCTTAGAGCCAGTAAATATCTCCTGAGTAATATGCGGGCTAGGGAGAGTGGCAAATGTAGTGCCTGGAGCAATAGTTACAATTTGTACAGTAAGGTCACAGGTCGTCCTAGTTGCCTCCCACTAAGTCCGTTACAGCCCAACAATCTAAAGAAGACAGAACAAAAAAAAAAACAACAACCCAAAATAAAAAAAAACAAACAAACAAACAAATAACCTAAAATGTGATCTGGAACTTATGTCTACATATTCCACGTGACGAACTAAGTTCTCCCTCCCCCATTATTTTAACAAACACATCTTGTAACACATGTTTATAACATAAAAATAACATTTCTAACAATTTTTTTTTCTTTTTTTTTATGCATACATTTTTTTATTCTAAATTTTTTTCGAAAAAAAAAAACATTGTCAAAGGCATTAAGCTCAATTGCAGTTTTTGTGAAAGAATGTTTGAATCAGTCAGAAGAATGACGGTGACATCACGTCTACTCTTAAATCCAAATCGTTTTTTGATGGTTCAACCATTCAGAAGACAGGGCTATTTGCTTGTAAAAAACATTTCTAAATTACGAGACACACACAAGCACACACACACATACACACGCACGCACACGCACAAACCTTCTAACACACGAATAAGCCGACATACAAACACATGCACAAGCCGACATACAAACACATGCACAAGCCGACACACACAAACTGACAAACATTCAAGTGTGAACCTGTTGGGACAAAAAAAAGCTGGATGTCGCTCAACAAGAACTGAGTGTGTGGGTCGGGAGGGGGGGGTGTCGGGTATTCAGGAAGATGACCAGTTCATCGAGCCCCCCACCCCTACTCATAAAGTATTTAATAAATGAGTACATTTATATTTTAAGCTATTTTGTTAGTTTTAGCTCATCGTTTAGATGTTTAGTGACATTTCGCCCATTACTTTTAGCAGTATCTAAACATTGAAACCAAATGTCATGGCTAGATGTTCTGTAAGTGAAATATTAGACAGTTATACACACACACACACACACACACACATATATATATATATATATATTAATTTTTTTAATAGTTTATTTTATTTTTGTCTAAAAGTTGTTTTTTTAAAAAGTCCTCTCACAATAAACCATTTTGTCAAAACGTGACCCGCATAGGTCGGTATGAATTTACAAGAAAAAAAAATGCATTTTTAAAAGGTTGCCAAAGTAGATAGATATTTAAATTTAAAAAAAAAAATCCTAAAAAGGTAATTAATTTTAAGAATTAGTACATAAAGAAAGTAAACCTTCTACCTTTTCTTTCAAATTGTTTTCTTTCTTTATAGCTTCCTCGCCAAAAACAAAAAATGAATCATACTGGGTCACAAATTGAAAGAAAGTTGGAGAACCGTACTGACCTAAGCACTAATTTGTCCACCATCTTGTGTGCTTTTTAACTAACTAAGAACATGTCTCTATAGATAAATAGTAGTTAATGTACAGTATAATAGGACCATACATTGACTAGTTAATGTACAGTAATAGGACCACACATTGACGAGTTAATGTACAGTAATAGGACCACACATTGACGAGTTAATGTACAGTAATAGGACCATACATTGACTAGTTAATGTACAGTAATAGGACCATACATTGACGAGTTAATGTACAGTAATAGGACCACACATTGACGAGTTAATGTACAGTAATAGGACCATACATTGACGAGTCATCTCCAGAAACTCTTTGACTTTTTTTGTGTATGCGCCAGCACTGGTTCTATGCACTCTGTCAAACTTGTCTATAGACTTGTACAAAATGTTTTGGACATACTAAGGTGGAACTAAGTCACATCTGAAAACATTGGGCATTTTAACCAAAGACCGATATCTTATTGGGTATACCTTTAACATTTCTTAGGGCTCTGACACGTTTTGGCATGGAGCCTCCTATATGGTAGTTCTAAGCTATCATAGTTGTAAAGGTAACCAATCCAATTTGTCAAATGCCATGATAAGGAATAAGAATTTTTTTTTTGTTATTTCAGTGAAACATACACTTTTTTTTATTGTTTTTACGATTAGTTTGTACGACCTGTGAATATTTTGTTCTTCTGGTCAATGATTCCCCCCCCCCCAACCACGCCTATACACTTTTGAATGAGACCTTGTGTTCTATTTTTATTCACAGCTGCGTTGTATTAAGATTGGAGTCAATAGCGAGATATCCCGATTGTTGTGTGGCACTAGACGAACAGTTAACCTTTTAAAATTGATTAGATACAGAAGAGTTCTGGAATTTAAAGACATTAATATTTTTTCAGTAGTTATTTTTTGGTTAATACATGAGTCAGTAATAGAAACATATCACAGAGACTTTACACAAAAAAAACAATTCTTTTTCTGATGAAATTATAAACTTTCCCAGTTAC